>JAASFO010000141.1:0-36138 GCA_023333815.1 Globisporangium recalcitrans
CAAGCACACAAGCAAGCAGAGCAGGGTGTGGTGGTGGCGCGCAAAAAGAAATCCGAACGACCAGAATCGAACTGGTGACCAATTGATTTCCGAGTATACTGATACACATTTCTGCTTATTCGACTTCGATGAGGTTGTTCTGTGCTCTGCAACTCTAAAAGACAGGGATGTCTGGATCTTCAGATGTCAAGGTTCGCGATGTGGTCCACGTCAACTGGTCACGTGGAATAGTGTAGGAAGCAAGAGCGTGCAGAGCGAGCAGCACGATCGGTTGGTCTCTCGGATGCGACCACACCAAGAGACCTGGGCTTCACAACGAGCAGCTTTGCTGTTGTTATAGCTGAAGACTCACCTGCACATTCGCATACAAGAACGAACCAAAGCTGCTCTTAGGTAACAACGGAGCCATGGTGAGATCGTCGTGTCCGGACTTCGACATCTCTCATTTTTTCGTACCAGCACAAAATAAGCATGTCACCATTGCACTTCGCAAGCGACATCAACCCAGCGACGCTCAGGCTTGACTGCGCACACAGTTCGAGGAACTGCTTCGTGCTTCGTGCACAATGTCAAACACTATGGGTTCGTGAAGTCTGGCTCGCACGGTAGCTGTATACAAACCACAGAGTACTGTGTGTCTTTGTGAATTCTGTGTCGTTTAAAATCACAGTTTTGCTGGTAGCTGCTGCAAACCCCCTTCGACTCTCGAAGACAAACCAAACTCCGAGAGAGGGAGCCAGCTTTTGCTGCTACTTCTCTCGGTCTCTACATGAGAAACCGTTCCCTCCTTCCAACTGACCTACTCGACAGCGACTTCAGCAGTGACCGTGGTCGCAACGGACTTCCCCAAGTATCGGTCGATGGACTCGGAGATTTTCGCGTGAGCCCACTGCAGCGCAGGCGAGTCCTTCTCGCTCGGGTAGTACATGTCTGCGCAGTGCGCAGTGCCCTCGATAAACACCGAGGACGCGGTCTGCGAGTGCAGCGAAGTCGAGTTCTGCACCGCGAGCGCATGCCACGGATCGATCGTCCCGCTCGGGAACGTCACGTTCTCGACCGTGATCTGGAGCGCGCCGTAGTCGATGTTGGTGCCCTCCACGTCCGGCGACACGTCGATGTTGAACACGCGCTTGCAGATTTCCGCACCGGCGTTCTGCTCTGTCACAGTCTTGAGCGCGTGGAACGGCGAGCGTGAGCTCTTAGAGGTCTGGAAGTAGCCAAACTCGTTGCACGTCTGGTAGACCCACTGGCGAGAGCTGCTCGCGCCGTCGAATTTGGACTCGCGGAGGATTTCCACAGTCGCATTCGGCGCGCCTTCGAACTTGGAGTCCAAGCAGGTCGCGCCGCCTTCAAGGGTCTTGTTGAGGAACGTCGAGAGCAGCTCCAGTGGGGTACTGGTGCTCGTGGTGTTCGTGAAGTGCGCGCACACGTCCGTCAATGTGAGTTGACCCGCGGCCAAGCCGTTGTACTGCGAGATGCCCTGGAACGCACTCATCACGGCGCCTTCGAAGACCGAGTCGTCAAACTCATTCGTCATCGGGTAGCACGGGAAGAACTGCTCGTCGATCTTCTTGCGACCATCCGCGCCTCCTTCCATCAGCTTGCGCAGCTCGATGATCGCCTTCTCCACCGCGTGGTAGCACTCGCCGCCGCCAAAGTAGCGCAGACCGTCGCCGACGACCTCCATGTATTCGAAAAAGTCGGTCTTCGCGAGCACTGGCGCCGAGCTCGCGATCGTGCCAGCGAACAGCGCAGGGTACTTGAGCTTGAGCCACGCCGCCAAGTTGCCCGGGTAGCTGCCGCCAAAGCCGATCCACTTGGAGCTCTCCAAGCCGAACTTGTCGGTCAGAAACGCATGGAAGCGCGCCAGATCCGCGAGCGCTTGCTCGCTCGAGAGGTACCGGAGGTTCGGCAAGCTCATGTCCTCGGTCGGGTACGACTTGCCGTAGAAGCGGTGCTCGACCGCGACCAGCAGCGCCTTGTGCTTCTTGGCCATCGCGTTGATGAACGTGCGGTTCGTGAGCGCGCGCGGTCCCACGGGTCCTTCGCCGCCGATCGACACGAACACCGGGTAGTCGCGTCCGGCCCAGAACTCCTCGTTGACGAAGTAGCGCTGCTTCCAGTACTTGCGCTCCACGAGCGGTGCGAAGTGGTCGACGATCGCGTGCTCGAAGTACTTCTCCTCGACCGGCGCCTGCACTTCGGTCGGTCCTTCGGGGTCAAAGTGCACGTGGTAGCTGTGGCCGCGGAAGTCGCGCAGCTTGTGCAGCGACGTGTGCTTGTGCGCAGAGGAGCTGCCCGCGGTCACGAAGAGCGCAGCGACGACCGCCACGGCGGAGACGGCGCGTCCGAGCAGCAGCATGGCGTTGGCTTGGGCGTGATGTGGTGCGAGGCTCGCTTTCTCCCCTCTTCTTGCGCTGGCTGCAGTGGTTTGATGAGTGAGCGAGTTCATGAGTGGCATCAGATTTTGCTGAGCAAAATGAGGGAGATGGGTTCATTCGTGCTCATTTGCGCATCCTCTTCATAAAGCTTGAAGGCCCGTTTGTCCATCAAACCTCCGAGTCTCTGATTTGATGCTGATGTGGAGAGTGTTTGCTGCTCTATGGTTTTGTGATGAAAATCATGACCGAAAGTGAAAATCACAACACAAATCCGAACCCTTGTGAAAATGAAAATGTAGCCACAATCGTCCAACAAATATGAATGCTGAGATTTACGACGCCTGCTCGCTCGCTGTTGCTGACTGGACTCGGAGAAACTGCGTTCTCGCATTATTTCAGCGTTATTCCAGAGCTCGGATGAGAGAGAATAGACTCCCGCTTTGATCGACAAGCGCATGCGGTTGCTGGTCGCCTACAACCTCGTGAGACGGAAGCGCCGAAGCATCCAGCCGAAGCAGGCTTTCCGTCTCCAGCTTGCCGAGTATGAGGTACATCGTGTGCGTGTTGGCATTCTCTTCTATGCATTGGATCTTTTGGCGCTTACAAATGCAGAATCTGGTTGTTTTTGTGCTGTGCAGCTGATGCTCTTTGGAGCGTCTTCCGTCGCGAAAACCGAAGACACAGACTGGGATTTCTACGCCTGGAACGAATTCAAAAGCGGTTCGCCGCAGTGAACTGGGATGAACAAGCTCGGCTCGTACCGAAATATGTGCGCTCTATGAAGTTTCTAAACGCAAGTGAAGCTCTCATGAGGCTTCTTTCCTTATAGTGATGTGAGCTGGACTTGAGATGGTGCTCCTGATGGTGGCTTTGGTGGTTGACGGTTCGAGATCTTCGTGAGCTCAACTTTGACTGGCGCCACCTGGGGTGCTTGCGAGGATGCCTTGTTGTTCGGGGCGATGCGCTTGTCGTCTTCCACATTTCGGACGCGCTCGAGTCTGCGCAGATCAAGCATCCGCAGCACAAAGAGGCGAGTCTGTCCTGGAGATCGCAGACGTCACCGGTGTCTTCGCACGCGCCGTCGCAGCACTCGAGCTCGCAGCCGCAGTCGTAGAGGTCGACATCGCACGCGCAGCAGCAGCACTGGGTGTCGCAGGCGTCGGAGGGGTCCATTTCGGTTTTTCTTTCGTTTTGGCTGCTAACAGCGATGAGAGATGAGATAGAGACGCTGGGAAGCGTCGGAGGCACGAGAGTGCGTTGGTGCTTCCGTCCTTTGAATAGGGAGGAGGGATCAGAACGCAAGGCGTGAAGAGGGCAGAGAGGCACGTGGTCATACAGACTCTTGGCCAATGCAAAATGAGCAAACTTCATCAACAACAAACTTGGCTTCCAGATAATATTGCAAACTCTTCTTCTGAAACGTCGTCAAAACTCCAGCAGGTTTTCCCACACATTTCCTTTCTTGTGTAAAACCTGCAGCAGCTTTGCTCTGTCACAATCTCACTTCCAAAAGCCAAGTCAGCTTCTTGTTCGAAACCTGTGTGTTTTTTGCGAAGATAGAGCAATCGTTCCTACTTTGGTTGTCCACGAAAGTGCAAATGTCACCAATTTGTGCCTTCTTTTGTGTTATCAGAATTGCCATTTTTCTGCTTTCTGCTTTTTGTGAAGATCCGAGATTTATCATTTTGTGTATTCGGCTTTTAGTGGGAAGTCATTCGCAACTTTCTAGAATCGGATACAGAGAGCGCTGTTCTCGGTTATCCGAGAGTCAAAGTGTGTCCATTCTGCCTCCGCGCCAACACAAACTGTTCGACTTCAATAAGCCTCTTTATGCAAAGTCAAGTCAAATTCGATAAGCAAGGAGCTGTTTATATTGGATGCAACTATTATACTCGTAATGCGAGGTAGAACATCAAGATCCGACAGCATTGACTTCCATCATCACTAAGTGCAAGAAGGCACGCGTCTCCTCTTTCAATGGAGATGGCGCTGTCCATCGAGATTCAATCGCGCTACTCCAGGAATCCCCGCCCTCGACCACTTGTCCCACTACCATAAGCCCACACACTCACTCACTCACCCGGTCTTCCCGCCGTCTCCCCAGTCGCCTCGCACACAGTGAAATCTGTGGCATCTCGCGCAGCAGAGGTTCGGCTATCAGCTTCAGGTCAAGTGCTCCTCGTGAAGGAGTGAAGGAGCGAGTGAGTGAGTGAGCAAGTGAGCAAGCAAAAAAAGAACCCCAGTCCAAGACGCAAAGTGCGCGGCACAACCACACGAGCGACTAATAAGCAGTGACGATCTTGACACAAGCGCCATGACCGAGCAGCTCCCGTTGCTCGACCACCACCACCACCAGCAGCAGCAGCAGCAGATCCAACCGCCTCGGATGCCACCAACGGCGTCGTGGGTGCGCCGCAAGAGGCAGCAGTGCATCGGCCGCGCGACGATCGGCTTTGGCGTTGCGCTGTTCGCGACGCTCGCGCTCCTGGCCGCGGTGTCCTGGTCATCGACCAAGAGCGCGTCGTCGATCGAGCTCGAGTCGATCATGGAGGACTACCGCGCGCAGCAGTTCTCGGGCGTCGTGCGGCTCACGCACAACGGCGAGCGCAAGTTCAGCGACTGGATGGGGGTCGCGAACGAAGAGTTTGACGTGCCCATGGAGAAGCACAGCGTGTTCCCCATCGGCAGCAACTCGAAGCTCTTCACGTCCATCGCGATGTACCAGCTGCAGGAACAGGGAACAGTGAACCTCTCGCAGCCAGTCAACGAGTACCTGGACCAAGCGGACTTTGCCAAGTTTGGGTTTGCGGACCGGAGCCACTGGTGTCCCCGTGTCGCTACTGGACAAGCGAATGCTCCGTGTGAGAACGTCACGTTCGTGCAGCTGCTGAACATGGGGTCCGGCATGGGCGGCGACGGCGTGCTCTGCGACAACGCCGATGCGATCTACTGCCAGAGGATCTACTCTGAGTCAACAGCAGCAGCTCCGCCAACCGACCTCTCGCACTACAGAGGCTCGATTGCGAAGCATGTTGGTGCGTTCATCAACGCGCCGCTGGCGTTCCCTCCTGGCACAAACTACGCGTACTCGAACGCCAACTACGTGTTGCTCTCGTACCTGATCGAGAAGCTCAGCGGCCAGAAGCTCGAGACGTACCTGAGCGAGCGCATTTTCCAGCAAATGGGACTCAAGAAGACCTACTACGACCCGTTCTCCGGCGGACGCCTCGTGCACAAAGGGTTTGTGAACCAGTATGCGAATCTCTACACAAAGCCGTCAGCATTGCCTCTAGAAGCCACTGAGACGACCGAGACTGAGACTGAGGCTGGGGATACCCAACAGCAGGCAGCAGCACGCGAGTACCTCGCGACGGGCACGTGCGGCCTCACGGCCAACAGCGGTGCGCTCAGTGGCGCGGGAGGCATCCACTCGACGGTCAAGGACATGCACCGCGTGTACAAGGATCTGTTTCTGCACCGCGGCAAAGAGTCGAAAGTGCTCAGCGAGGCGTCGATCCGCGCGATTCTGTTGACGAGGAACCCCGTGCGCAGCTCGTACGCGCAGGGCATCAACGTCGCTTTTGATACTGATGACGCAGCAGCAGAGGAGTGGCCGTCCAAGATCTCGTGCTGCGGGCGGCTCAAGTGCACCGTGACGTGCATGGCGATGCAGATTGTGGGAAACGACTCGTTCATCTCGAGCGCGTTCACAAACCACGTCGAGTACACTTTTCCCACCAGCGACGCGTTTGCGCAGTGGCAACCGAGCGACGACTCAGCCGCGTCCGAGACTGGGAACAGCACCAGTACGAGCTTTAAAGTGGGCGATTACCAGGTGGCGGAGCTCTCGTGGGAGCTCTTGGACGTGTTTCTTCGATACATGAAAGCCACCGAGGACAAGTAAGTGGTGCTGAAACGTGTGGCTGACATTGTTCATATTGTTTATAAATTTGAGGTGGATATTTCTATAAGATTGGCGGGTGTTGTGAGAAGTAGTGTGCTTGGGAGTAGTATCTAAGCTGTGGCGACTCGAAACGCGTACAGCTGGTTCGAGCGAGAGCCAATGAGACAGAAGTCACCGATCACCACTGGCGAAGAGAAGAGCTCGCCGAGTGCCTGGAGCTCTTCAGTATCTGAGCTGTCCGCTAAGGAGCTCTTTGGCTCCTTCGTCTTGAGAGAACTCAGTTGGGTCGCTATCGCACCTGTGGACTCGTCACACACGAACAGAGTCCCGTCAATCGTCGCCACACAGCACATCATGCGCTCCTCAGGCTCGCCAAGCCCTCTATTATCTCTCTGTACTGGCGACGCACCAGCAACTCCAAAGACTGCAGGCGAGCTGAAGACCGGATTCCCCAGGCTGGTCGCCCACGCCAAGCGTCCATCTTCGCACGACACTTTCCGCAACACACCATCGTGGGAGCCAAAGACTGCACTGGACTTCGTGTTGGTACTTCTTCTGCTGTCAGTATAGACGCACGGCGAGCTGAAGATCGGCTTGCGAGTCTCCACCTGCCACCGGATTTCCCCGTCGACGGTGTCCAGAGCGTACATGTTGCCATCCGCACAGCCCACAAACAGCAAACTCAGCTCTGGGGCAATGTTGAGACTCGAGAACACGGGGGCTGGGAGTTGTCGAGTCCAGCACACCTCGGGGTTTGCAGCAGCAGCCTCGTCAGCGTCACCTCCCCCCCGAAGAGCTACGCAGCAGACGCTCCCTTTCGTACATGCAAAGAACAGTCGACTGGTAGCAGACGCAAACACTGGTGTGGAGAACACACTGCCGCCACCTGCAGTGCCGAGTTCCCACTGTTTCTCGCCGCTAATCGAGTCAATGCCGTACAAGAAATGGTCGTACGCGCCACAGACGACCAGCTGCAGCGCGTCGATCACCAGCACAGCTGCCTTGATCGCGTCTTTTGCTCGAAAGAGCCATTTCACCTCGCCACTGAGGACGTCCATCGCATAGAGCGCTCCACTGTAGGTTCCCACGTACACGAGTAGGTTGCACTCGCTCACTGACGCTGAGGCTTCAATGCGGTCGTCCAATTTCCGTTTCCAGATGATATTTCCGTTGTTCTTGACATCCAGACACGCGAATTCAGCCGAGTGAGAGCCAATCGCGACCCAAGTACTCGATGCATTTGTTCCCTCGCCGTGGCGAATAACCAGTGGGGAAGCATCGATGCATTTGCCCAAGTCGAACTTCCACTGCAACTCCAGGCTGAGAGTCTTGGGATCAGTTGAACGGGAGGCGAGCGTGGGGACGAAGGTACTCCCAGATGGGGGACGATTGAGTCGAGAAAGCCCCCACAGGTTCGTTTTGCTCCGCAAAGTATCGGCTTCTGGGTGGTTTTGCTGAACGGCACGTCTCGGTCGTTTCGTAGCTCGCGCTGTTGCATCGTGTACCGTGATAGCTGCAGCATCAAGCCGAACCGAGCTGTCAGATTCTGATTGTGCTAGCATGACTGATTCTCTATGAGAAGAATCACTGCGATGTGCGAGTTGTCGTTCAAGTGACTCAGCTATTGCGCCGAGTGTGCTTGAGAGCTATGAGAAAGAAATAAACCCCACTGCGTCAGTGGAATCATAATGTACAGATAAACCACAACGCAGAGTCGAGAGAGACTCACCAATCCCTGAGGTTGGACCACGCATCCGAGTTCCTGCTGCACTTCCCAGCTTAAAAGCGTTGCGTGCAAGGAATTGCCGCCGACTTCCTGAAAAGTGCGGTTCATCATTGAGGCGTTGCTGGTACGATCAGCACAGCTCGTAATCCCCAGCACTTTCGAGACTTGTGCCTTGAGAAAGCGCCTTACGATCGAGACCGACGGACCCAGCTTTTCATCTTGAGACACGGTATTATCACGTCGCTGGTCCATCTCCCGAGCCGTTTGGATTTCGGTCTCGTACAGCACTCGAAGCTCTGACTTATCCAGTTTCCCACTTGACAGCCGTTTCACAGAGTTTACTGGCACCGTCACTACCTCATGAGGGACGTAGGCATGTCCGAACTTGTCCCTGATCCACTTGAACAGCGAAGCCTTTCGCGGATACACCACGAGCATCGGAGCAGATGAGCTCGAAGTCTGAGACTTCAACGGCTCTCGAGGCTTTTCTCCACCCGTCTGACTGATGAGAAATGCCACCAGGGACTGGCTGCTCAAGCCGTACGCACTCGGGTCTTTCATCGCCAGCACGACAACGGGGAGGATTTCCGCTCGTTGGGTACTCTCCATGGTCTCAGAAAGCCCAGTTTCAATGATTCGCTCCACTGCTCCCAGCTGAATGCGCTGTCCGCGGATCTTCACGAGCGAGTCGCTTCGCCCGCAGAAGAAGATCAAGTCGTCCACCACTTTGCAGATGTCGCCCATGCGGAACCAAGTGGTTGGCTTCTCTGTGTCTTCTTTAATAGAGATCCATTTCTTCACTGCGCCGTCATCACCATTCACTGGTGTATCATCACAGGTATACCCGAGCGCCAAGGCATCCCCAGCGACGTACAGCTCACCCTCCAGAGTCTGCTTATTACTAGACAGCTCGGCAGGCTTGGACATAGCTGGCTGGCGTTGAGCGTACTCCTCTGATGGTCCCTCCACGGTGCTACGCGATATTCTGAGCCTCGTGTTCCCAATCCGGTTTTGGACTCTGCCGATCGGAACTCCATGTTTTGTCCAAAGAGCCACGTCTTTCTCGGAAAGTGGCGCGTGGATCTCCAGCCACGTGATGTCCCCGCTCACTTCCGTGCTTCCTATGACAGAGGAGGACGCGTAAAACATGTGAGCGAATGAATACCACCACATTAAGCATTGTGCGAGAATGCGCCAAACCTCACCATACAAGTTGAGCAGCTTTGCATGTGGAAGCACACGTGTGACTTGGATGAGAAGACTCAGCGGAAGCACTTCGCCGCTGACCAGAATGTACTGCACTTTTGCAACCGCTTTCTGCAGCATTGTGACATCGGAGGAGTGCTTGAGCAGCAGGACTTCGAGGACGCTCGGCACCACAGTGAACCGCGAGACTTGGAATCTCTCGACAGCCTGTAGGAAGACCTCGCCTTGGTCGAGAATCGCGTGAGCTGCTGGGAATGCACCAGAGCGGATTGTGCTACTCTGCTGCTCGTTCGGCCGCAGTGTCTGTTTAGATAGGTGAACGAGCGGCACTTGCTTCAAAAGAGCGCCGAGGATCTCCCAGACCGAGTCCACGAACGTGAGCTTCGTCACTCGCACCACTCGTTCTTCTTCTCCCCTGGTGTCTGAAGAGTGGTCGTTGAATGGGAACTGTTCCCACATCCACTGCATGCGGTTCAGAGCGCCGATGCGCGTACCGACCACTCCTTTCGGCTTCCCAGTCGACCCTGAAGTGTACAGGATGTACAGCGGATCTGCTCCAAAGATCCATGTCTGTGGTGGTGGGGTCAATGGGAAGACACTCAGTGACCGGAACACACCATCCGACTCAACCTCGTAACGCAACCCTTGCAGAAAATCGCCAGCATTCTCTGTAAGGAACTGCGCGATAGCTGCCTCTGGCAACGTCACCAGCGTGTTCACTCGTGCGTCTTGGAGCATAAGCACCTGGTGCGAAAGCGGGAGTGTCACGTCGATCGGCACGTACGCCCAGCGCTTCTCACGCGCCACTGCGAGCACCAGCGCCGATTCTTCGACAGAGCAAGGAGGCAGTGCGATGCCCACTATGAACAATTGCGGGGACGACGATGATGGTGATGACGATACGGGTGACGATGGCTCTCGCAGAAGTGCATCGCGAACGGCGTTGATCCACTGGAAGAGCGCCGCAAACGTGATGCCCACCGCGCTGTCCCTGTGGCTAAGCACGCAGCTGCCTTCGCCCTCGGTGCGGCGTTCATGCACACGCCACAGTGCAACGCGCTCGCTGCGCTGCTCGAGCCGCTGCGCGAGAAGCTCCATCATCACTCGTTGACGCTATAGTGGACACGACTGCAGTAGGTGCAGCAGTACAGTATCCATCTAAACTATGGCACAGCGCTTGAACCTGTGAAATCTGGGAATAATGGGAAGCCTGAAGTGATGGGCACATCATCTCAATTCGAAGAAGACCATGCTGGACGTCGCTGCGCTGACGGCGCTGCTCAGCGCCAGCCGAGACGGTTTCCTCACGTTCTTCGTCTGCCTCGTCGCGCTGCTCGCTGGGTACGCGCTCGTGCCCAGTGCGCAGGAGCGCGCGGTGCGCCACCTGCCGTCGCCGCCGCGCACGCTGCCGTTCTTTGACCACACGATGGCTCCTTTCAGCTACCGAGAGAAGCTCTACGACTTCTTTCTCGACGAGTCGGTCAAGCACAACGGCAAAATGTGGCGCTACAAGGCTGTGGGACGCGCGGTCGCGGTGGTGCTCACGACCCCCGAAGCGTTTGAGCACGTGCTCAAGACCAAGTTCGAGGACTTTGGCAAGGAGCACCGCATGTGGAGGATCATGGAGGACATGCTGGGCAACGGCATCTTCGCGGTCAACGGGCCGCTCTGGGTGCATCAGCGCAAGACTGCGAGCCACCTCTTCTCGCTGCAGATGATGCGCGACTCGATGGAGCAGACTGTGGTCGCGTACACGACGATCCTGTGCCGCCGGCTCGCTGCACAAAGCACAATTGCTGCTGCTGCTGGTGCGAAGAAGAACAAGGACGGCAACAACGACGAGGTGGTCGATGTCAAACGTCTGCTCAACCTGTTCACGATGGACGTGTTCACGAAGATCGGTTTTGGCGTCGACCTCCAGAGTCTCGAGTCGAGCGAGAGCCCGCCGCCGCCGTTCGCCGATGCGTTCGATCGCGCGTCGGTGCAGTTGCTCAGTCGCTTCCGTGTTCCCGCGTGGGTGTGGCAGCTCAAGAAGTGGCTCAACGTCGGCTCGGAGCGCACCATGCGTGAGGACAACAAGGTGCTCAACGCGCTGGTCTACGAGGTCATCTCGCGCTCGATGGCGCGCCACCGCCGCACCGACATCCCAGCAGTCAGCAAGACGCCGGAAGACGAGCAGTCGGCCACCACCGACGGCCGGGATCTCGTCTCGCTCTTCCTCGAGAAAGAGGCGACCGAGTACGGCGACGCGTCCGGCGAGAAAAAGAGACCCAAGACCGACGCGAAGCTCATTCGCGACATGGCCGTGAGCTTCTTGATCGCGGGACGCGACACGACGTCGCAGAGCATGACGTGGTTCCTCATCGTGATCAACCGACACCCGCGCGTGGCGCAGAAGATCCGCGCGGAGCTCGCCGAGAAGTTGCCGAGCCTCCTGGACGGCAGCAAGCTCGTGCCGACCATGGAGGACGTGCACCATCTCACGTACCTCGAGGCTGCGATCCGTGAGAACCTGCGCCTGAACCCTGTGGTCGCGATCACGACGCGCGAGGCGCTGCGAGATACGACGCTGCACGACGGCACGTTCATCAAGCAAGGCACGCGCATCTCCCTACCCATGTACGCGCTCAACCGCCTCCCGCAGGTCTGGGGCGACGACGCGCTGGAGTTCAAGCCCGAGCGCTGGATCGACGTCGAGACCGGCAAGCTCGTCCATGTGTCGCCGTTCAAGTTCTCCGCGTTCCTGGGCGGTCCGCGCGTCTGCATCGGGATGAAGTTTGCGCTGATGGAGATGAAGATCACGATGGCGGCGCTACTGAGCAAGTTCGACCTCAAGACTGTGAAGGACCCGTTCGGGTTTACGTACAAACCGACGGTCACCATGACGGTCCGAGGGCCAGTGGACGTGACGGTTGTACCACTGCTGGCGAAGTGAAGCAAGCCCCACACCATGAAGGTGGCGGTTGCCGAATCGAGTTTGAGTTTGATTAATAAGGATCGTGGCAGCAGTGAAAAGCTGTCGACTCGCAAACTACAGGAACAGACCATTGTACCTACACGAGATGCATGTGTGTGTGTGTGCTTTAGCGCTCATGCGAGAGCTTTAAGCCATTACGATGGACCTCGGACATTGCCTCTTGCGTTCCGCCCAACACAGCGGTGGTGAGTTAGCTACCTACTTTCCAGTAAACTCGGTTGGGTTGTGAGTGACCGACACACCTGGAGATCGAACGAGGAGTCGCCTGCAAAGCAAACCAACTGGACAAGAAGGAGAGCACGGAGCAATGAGCAGCAGCAGTCCGTCTGAGCCACAAGCCTTTGCAGCATCCACTACAGGAGCTCCATCGGCAGAGCTGAGTGGTGGTAGTAGGAATCCACGGGACATCCCGTCTGCGGCGTCGAGCACGCCCATCGAGCCGGTTGAGGACAGCGGGTCGCTCGACGACGTCCGCGTCAACGCTGCACTCAAGATCCAGCGGCTCCTCCGCTGCCGCAATGCGCGAAAGCATCTGCGCGAGCTGCTTGCGACTGTGTTTGAGAAGTTCTACGACGACGACTCGGGGCTGTACTACTACTACAACAAGAAGACGGGCGAGACGACTTGGGAGAAGCCCAAAGTGCTCAAGCAGAGCGAAGACATCGCGCTCTCGTCGATCTACGTGCAGGACAGCAACGCAGCGAGTGCGGACCCTACGGAGCAGTCAAAGCTTGGTGTAGAGTCTCCTGTTGAGAACGACGGCACCAAGCTGCTCGACGTGGAGCAGGAAGAGGAGCTCCATCCAGAGATCTCGGAGAGTCAAGGCGGAGATGACGAAGACGCGAACCAAGGCGATGAAGATGGAGCGGGGCAACTAGACGACGACTCGTTAGGATTCACTCCGCAAGAGCGTGAGCTAGTGCGGCAACAGTTTGAGCACTACGACACAGACCACAGTGGCTCGATCAGCGCGAAGGAGCTCCTCAAGTTGCTCTCTTCGCTCGGTGAGCAGCTCACTTTACAAAACGTACAGGATATGATCCAAGAAGTGGACACGAACTCGAATGGCGAGGTGGAGTTTGAAGAGTTCCTCATGATCTTGAAGAAACAAAAGGCGAAGAACCAGTACACCGCGTCGCTGGAGCTCGCGATTGTCTTTGGGCGAAAGAACTCGAGAACCTCAAGCGGCAGTTCATCCAGCTGGACCTCGACGGCAGCGGCTTCATCGACGAGCACGAGATCCAGGCGTTGATCAAGAAGCTCGGCAAGAAAGTCGCCGACTACGACCTCAAAGCGATGCTGCTCGAAGTGGACGAAGACGGCAGCGGTACGATCGGCTTCAACGAGTTCCTCAAGATCATCGCGGCCATGATGAAGGACAAAGACAGACTCAGGCGCTCGGGCTTTGCCGCGCTACTGGATCTGGGCATCGCACAGGGTTTACTCAACGAGCTGGGCGACGTCATGAAGCTCTCGCAGGCAAAGCTCTACGAATGGTGGAACGCCGACATGATCGCCGAGCAGAAGCGACTCGAGGCGAAGCGCGAACGGCGCCGCAAGAAGGAGGAAGAGCGACGGCGGCAGCTCGAGAAGGACCAGCAGGTGTACCGTGAGCGCCAAGCGCAACTGGACGCGATCGAAGCTGCTCGAGGCGCCAAAATCGGCGACTTGGTGCACGAAGTGCTGTTCCCAGGCGACGGACTCAACTTCCCAAACGTCGGGCAGTACGCGCGCGTGCACTACGTGGGCATGTTTGAGAAGAACAGCGCGGTCTTCGAGTCGACGTGCCAGCGTGGTGTGGCGCTCGAGTTCTGCGTGGGTGTGGACGACATCATCAAAGGATTCGACCTCGTGCTCCAGAAGATGAGCGTCGGCGAGACCGCGAAAGTGACGATGGCGCCGATGCTCGCGTACGGGATCAAAGGGCGATCGCCAAAGATCCCGCCGAACACGACGCTCGTGTTCAAGATTGAGCTCATCAGCATCAAGGAGAAGCTCAACCTGGCGCTGGACTTTGACGATGGCGATGCTGATCAGTCCCAGATATACCAGTTTCGTTCGTGTAGGATCGTGGCTTTATTTTCTACATTTCGGACCTGCCAGTATATGCATCATAGCATTTCTGTCCCACAGTGCACACAAGCGTTTGACCTCGCACCCACTTCCTAAATATTGACCAGCCAGGTTTGGGTCCGTCCGTCCGTCGATGATTGCCGCTAAGAAGCCATTGCTTTGTTGGCCGTCACTGCAGAGTAGCTGCTGTTCGCAGGATAGTCTCGTTCACCACAGCTCACATCGACCTTTATGTCGGGACATGTGGAAACCTGAAACGACAAAGCCTGTTTGGGTCTGAGAATTCGGATTCGGCGTCCTTGAGCCTCACCACAACAGCAACAGACAGACGCAAGCGCAATGGAAACTGGAAAGGAAAGCACAGCACAAAGCCCATCCAAATGCGTGGAAGAGCACGACAGACGGACGCATGCAGATCGAAGCAAGTCGAAAGCAGGCTCACATTTACACAACACAAGTCCGCAGTTCGTGAATTTTTGCATTTAGAGTCACTCTATCCCAAAGAATGAAGAAAATCCACTAGGATCCAGCCGCACAGCCTCTTTCCACTAACGTTAGCCTCATTCCTGCAAACACTCTATTCCGCTTGCAACCGCTACTTCAACAAAGTGGATGTCGTTCACACCCTTTCATTTGTCCTCAGTTGCCAATAAGCAGCGCACCAGACAAGCAACAATAACAATGAGCGACGACTGCGTTGGCGCCTGCTGCACAGGCTGCGTGCAGGGCATCTGCATCGCGTGCTGCGCGACCGTGGGCAGCCTCTGCTGCGACATCGTGTGCCGTCCCGTGTGCGGCCGCTGCTGCAACAGCTGCTTCGACTGGTGCGAGGACTGCTGCGGGTGCGACAGCAGGCGCAAGCAGCGCAGCTACAGCTACGAATCCGCGGCGCGCTACTCGGACGGAGGCGACGGTACTGGCAGCTACAACAACATGGACGACCAGCCGATCGCGGTCGTGCCTGTGAAAGTGCAGCCGCCGCCAGCAATGTCGTTATCCCCGTCGTCAGAAGCGTATAGTGTCCGTGATGCGCCATCAGCACCAGGATACCAAGCGCCACCCCAGGCAACGGTTGTTACCAGCAGCAGCCACTATTCGTTTGACGCGCCAGGCAACCAGGAGATGCATCGATAGGCGGGGTGGGAGTTTGCATCGTGAAATGTGTCATTTGCGAGCGAAATCCGCGTTTGTGTACCCGAGGCTCATCAACGCTTCCATTTTTGAAATAAAGAAAATATGCAACGCATTCCGACACCATTTCAATCCAAACTCCCGTGTGCCTTGTGCTCAAATATTCGCGCTATGGACTATCAAAAGGGTCCTCCGTCAAGTCGAGGTCGCTTGCAACCGGTGTGTGTGTCGGAGGAACCGGAGTGGGTCCTATTTGCAGGTGTCGACGTCGGAGTTCAAAGCTGGCACGTGGCACGCTTCTTACCGTTTGTCTTCTCTGGACTCTGTGGCTCATCGTTCTCACAGCAGACCCCGAGGGGACGGTCAGCCAGACCATGTCCACTCAATCGTACGACGAAGGCTCGTTCTGGCTGCTGATCGAGCCTACGCTGTCGCTCGTCCTGTTTGGCATCGCGGGACTTGTGCTCGTAGCGGGAGGGTATGTTTTCATCCTCTTCAAAATGGTCCGAGCGAGGAAGCAGCAGATCCCTGTTCGAGTGGTGCCCAGTACAGCTTCTAGGGTCGAGTCGATGGCTATCCGCGTGAGCTCCATCAAGGCTAGTCTTGGGTGCTGCATTTGACTTTCACTTCTTGCATTCAAACCTGTACTTGGGGGAATCACACTTTCATTTTTTGCATCGTTAGCGCTTTCCTGCTGCTTCACCTGCTGAGCTGCAACCTCGTCACATCGACAGCTCGTCCAATCCTCTGGCGCCAAGAATCGTTGATAGTTCCTACAAAGTAAAAGTCATCAAGGTGAATTAAGTTACATTTTGTATGCCATTCTCGCATAATAGCATCATGCTCTGGACACATTTTGCGTACCTCCAACGATGGCCATCTTCCCACTTCGAGCTTCGAAAACACAAGGTCGCCTACGCAAACGCAAGAACAGCAAATCCAAACAGTGGCTTAGAAAAGGATCCAGCGCAGCGAAGACAACAGAGTCGTGAATGCGATTACCATTGAACGTCACTTCGAACGCCCCCGTGGAGACGAGACCCTGGGATACCGACCCCATGAGCAGAATGATCGCAAAGCAGCCGATACGGTTGTCCAGCGCCTTTTGGAGCAGCGTCGTATCCCATCCAAGCTTGCGGAAAATCTGCAAAAGACAGGCGAGTCAGATCAAATGCAGTGCGTCGAGCCAAAAGCAAGAGAAGGCGAGACGAAACAGATTGCGACGTACATAGTCGCCGAAGACCACCAAGACCATGCAGACGAGCTGGAGATACCCCAGGAACTTAGCCGCCAGCTATACATCAATACAAAAAGCCGTACACTCGGTTAGCGACCGATACCTTAGCGTGAACGAAAATGATTGCTTCGTCATTGCCATTGTCATACCTTCTTCATGAGGTCGACCTCGTAGTTCTCGCCATAGACGCGATCAGTGAGGTGCGGGTACCGGTCTTCCAGGTACGTCTTCACTTCGAGGAAGTTTTGCTGGAAGCCGCACGTCGTGCAGTAGTAGACGCGCACCTCATCGTCGGCAATGTCGCGCGGCAGTTGCTCCGCATGTTGCTGCTTCAGCTCCTGCTCTTGCGGTGGGACTTTCGCAGCCGCGACGCCAAACGTGCTCGAGCGCACGGAGCCCGGCACCGCGATCATGTAGATGGCGAGCGTGATGAACAGTCGCAACCACTTGTAGCGAGACATTCTTCGCACGATCTCCAGTCCCATCTTGCTTGCCTTGCTTCTGCGTTGCTTGATGACTGCGGATATGCAGATTGCGGAGTTGGAGGAAGGGTTTGGTACCAGTTTAATGTGTACCAGAGTTGATGTTGCTTGCGTTTAGAGTGGGATACGTTATTTTGGTCGACTGCTCTGAATGCGAAGTCCACATTTGCGCAACTCACAGATCGCAAGAAGACAAGAATGGGCGGCGAGTGCGAGTGCGGCAGCGAGGGCGTGTCCACCACGCGGCGCGAGAGCGCGTACGACATGATGCGCGTAGAGCAGGCCGTGGAGGTCGTGCTGGCGAACGCCGCGCCGCTTGAAGTGGTGGCGCTGCCAGCGTACAAAGCCGTTGGATACGTGCTCGCTGAGCCGGTGCTCAGCACTGTAAGTGATGGATGGATCCATAAGCATTCGCCGTGTAAACAGTGATGTATATCGTGATTCTCTTCATAAACTGACTGTGGCTACTGCTTGTGGGCTGCAATTTGTGTTGGTGTGCACCGAATAGGAACCACTGCCGCCGTTCCGCGCGTCGATCATGGATGGGTACGCAGTGGTGGCTGCTGACGGCGAGGGACAGGTACAGATCGCCCGCATCGATATTTTCCATCGAGCTGCTGCATTTGCGTTCTCGCGTTGGCTGCTGACGTATGTACATTGGCTGTGCATATCTGTCATGCACATATTAGTTTCCAGTAGCTGATCGGATTGCCGCGGGGGACATCCCTGAGAAGGCGATCGTTGCGGGTCAAGTCGCGTACATCACCACGGGATCCCCGGTTCCAGATGGCGCGGATGCTGTCGTGAAGATTGAAGACACTGAGGGTGTGTACAGTGATGAAGCTGAAGCTGGTGGGGCTACTGCCAGAAAGGAGATCGCGGTCAAGATCCTGAAGGGAGTGAAAGTGGACCAGAACATTCGTGACATTGGCTCGGACATCATGCCAGGCGAGCTGCTCGTTGGTGCACAAGAGCTTATCACCTCTGCGGAGATTGGACTTCTGGCAACGGTACGCAATACATGGGACTCTCCGATGTTGCGTTTATGATCACTTGGTCTGATTATCTCTTTGCTCTTGAACTGCAGACTGGTGTGACTGAAGTCGAGGTTTATCGCCGTCCTGTGGTTGGCGTGCTGTCCACTGGGAGTGAACTCGTGGAAGCTTTCTCGGCGACCACGCCGGGGAAGATTCGCGACAGCAACCGCCCGATGCTCTTGTCACTCGTTTCGGAATGGAATGTTGAGACTGTGGACCTCGGTGTTTGTAGCGACGACAAAGACGCGTTGGAGAAAACCATTCGGGATGCGTTCACGAAGGTCGACGTTTTGATCACGAGCGGAGGTGTCAGCATGGTATAATATAGATACCCCCTCCCGTTATCTGAGCTGATACCACCGTCTAGCTTTCTGACTCTGTGCTGTTAATGCTCTTGCAGGGTGATCACGACTTGATCAAACCACTTCTCGAGCGGATCGGACAGGTTCACTTTGGTCGTCTCTTCATGAAGCCTGGGAAACCCACGACCTTTGCAACTCTCGATGTCGATGGGAAGAAGAAGCTGGCGTTTGCGCTGCCTGGTAACCCCGTGAGCTCCTTCACGACGTGCCACTTGCTCGTCCAGCCTGCACTGAAGCGACTGCGCGGTGTGCCATTGGAGAAGTGCCACCACACCAAGATCCACGCTTCGCTGTCTCACTCCATCAAGCTGGATCTCGAACGCCCCGAGTTCCACCGCGCTACGATTGCCTGGGATGCAAAGCAGCTCAAGTTTCTCGCGACTAGCACGGGCCGCCAGATCAGCTCAAGACTTTTGAGGTACGACATTTATGATTTGACTGGTTATGTGCGGTGAACCTGCATCAAGGTTACTAAACGCTGCTTTTCGATTCTCTTTGTAGCTGTCGCAAGGCAAATGCGCTGCTGAGCTTGCCGACGGGCACGGAGATTCGAGTTGGCGATGGAGTTGAAGCTTACGTCCTCGACAGTTCGTTTGGGAACTTTGTCGCTCAAGCTGAAGCTTCAATCTCGTCCCACCACAAGCAGCATGAGCATCATGACCATTCACCAGCTCACTCTTCCAGCGAGGCAAAGCCCGCCGCCCCTTTGAAGCAATTCCGAGCTGCTGTGCTTACGGTAAGGCTTCTATTTGATGCACACCATTGCTAGCCATTTTTCATGCTCGTCCATTCTCTGCGTGAAATGAACAGATCAGTGACCGGGTGTCGAAAGGAGAATCGAAGGACCTGAGTGGTCCAGCGATGGTCGACGTGCTCTATGGCTTGAAAACGGCGAAGATGGATGTCGTCGCGACTGCAGTCGTTCCAGATGAAATCGCCCAGATCCAGAAGATCGTGACCGAATGGGCGGACACTGATGCCGTCGACCTGATTTTGACTTCGGGAGGCACTGGTTTTAGTCCGCGTGACGTGACGCCCGAGGCAATCAAGGTTTGTGATTACGAAGTGCTTCTGCCAATTGTGGAAGCAGCATGCACTAACAAACAACTCGTTTGCTGGCAGGCCATTTTGCACAAGGAGATCCCAGGTTTCGTGATCGCAATGCTGGAAGATTCGCGCAAGATCACCGCGAAGGCGATCCTGTCTCGTCCAGTCGCTGGCATCCGCGCGAAGACGCTGATCATCACGCTGCCGGGCAAACCAAAAGCCGTGTGGGAGAACTTTGCTGCGATCGAGGAGGTGCTGCCGCATGCGCTGCACCTCGTGCGCGACGTGCCGCACGAGCACCACCGCGCGAACCCTTCGTCGCTCTACACGTAATGACGGACGCCACTTGAGTCACTTGCGAGACTCGATAATCCGTTTGCCCAATTTGTTAATGCAGCAACAACATGCGTCTATTCGTGCAATAATGTGCAAGTGAAAGAGCGTGCTGGGAGTGCGCAGCGTCCTGCCATTGGCTGCATTTTTATCAAGTCCTCCTCTCATTGGATGAAATGAAGAGTCCTCCGTTTCAGTCAGTGTGAGCATGTCTATATATGCGTGGATGTAATCCAGTTGCGTCTAGAAGCGTAATTTGAAAAAAGGGGTTGATTGGACTGCAGTTGGTGGCAAAATCACTGATCGCGAGCAGCTGCAAACAAAGGGGGAGAGGAGAGAGCTAAGAGAACTGGCATTTACAGCAGGATCTCATCGCAGCAGCAGCAGATAGCAGAGGCAACCAGAGCAAGCGCGCGCAGCAGACAGGAACGATGGCGACCAACCCAGCGGACGACCAGGTCGAGCTCTTCAAGGTGAAGAAGCTCATCAAGTCTCTCCAGCTCGCTAGAGGGTGCGTTCATCGCTACAATCCATAGTCGCCTTTGCAATTGCTTTGTAAAATGCGAAAGGCTCGACATGACTTGAGCTGACCGTTATTTGTTCTCCCTTGTGCTCATTTGTGTGCCCGTTTGCAGCAATGGCACGAGCATGATCTCGCTGATCATCCCGCCAAAGGATCAGATCTCGCGTGTGTCCAAGATGCTTGCGGATGAAATGGGTACGGCGTCCAACATCAAGTCGCGTGTGAACCGCTTGTCGGTGCTCGGTGCGATTACTTCGACGCAGCAGCGTCTGAAGTTGTACAACAAGTGCCCGCCGAACGGTTTGATCATCTACTGCGGTACGATCATTACCGACGAAGGCAAGGAGAAGCGTGTGAACATCGATTTCGAGCCGTTCAAGCCGATCAACACGTCGCTGTACATGTGTGACAACAAGTTCCACACGGAGGCGTTGGGCGAGTTGCTGCAGGACAACGACCGCTTTGGGTTCATCGTCATGGACGGTAACGGAGCGCTGTACGGCGCGGTCGCGGGTAGCTCGCGTGAGATCCTGCACAAGTTCTCGGTGGATCTGCCAAAGAAGCACGGTCGTGGTGGTCAGTCCGCGCTGCGTTTCGCGCGTATTCGTCTCGAGAAGCGTCACAACTTTGTGCGCAAGGTCGCGGAAATGGCGACCACGATGTTCATCACGAACGATCGCCCGAACATCTCGAACTTGGTGCTCGCCGGTTCTGCCGATTTCAAGAACGAGCTGAACGGCAGCGACCTGTTCGACAAGCGTCTCCTCGACATTGTCGTGAAGATCGTCGATGTGTCGTACGGTGGCGAGAACGGGTTCAACCAGGCGATTGAGCTTGCCGCGGAGACGTTGGCGAATGTCAAGTTTGTGCAGGAGAAGAAGCTGATTGTCAAGTACATGGAGGAGATCGCGCTGGACACGGGGAAGTACTGCTTCGGTGTGAGCGACACGATGAAGGCGCTGGACCTCGGTGCTGTGGAGACGTTGATCCTGTGGGAAGACCTGCCACACCACCGCTACACGCTCCGTAACGAAGTGACTGGCGTGGAGAGCTGGAAGATCCTGTCTCCCTCGGAAGAGAATGTGCAGTCGAACTTTGTCGACGCTGAGACCGGCGCGAAGCTCGAGACGGTCGAGCGCATCCCGCTGGTCGAGTGGTTCGCGAACAACTACAAGCAGTTCGGTACGATGCTAGAGTTCGTGACGGCCAAGTCCCAGGAAGGCGCGCAGTTCTGCCAGGGCTTTGGTGGCATGGGCGGCATTCTCCGTTGGAAGGTGGACTTTATGGAGATGGACTACGAGTTCGACGAAGATGATGACTTTGATGAAGACGCATTCATGTAAAAGTAATTATAGCAGCAGCTGGGGCTTGTTTTCTCGCAACGCGCGTGGTGGAGAGAGAGAGAGAGAGAGAGAGAGAGGGGAAGAAGCGGAGAGGAACTCGGATCGAACAAGTTGATGATTTGGGTGTTTCGAGCTAAACGGAGAGCGCACAGAACGACGACGACGACGACATGCAGCTGACGCGGAGTGAAGAGTTGCGCGGTCGCTACCGAGTCCGTCTACTCGATGCCTCAGAAGCTGGAGGTTTGTCGCTCGCAGTGCCGCGCTTCCTTTCCCTTCCTCAAGACGATCCGTGCGACGCTCCACGTAGAGTTTTCTCCTCTTCTTTTGATTTCTAATAAAGAAACGAACATTTTTCATGTCAAGGTTCCTTTGTGTGTGTTGCGTCAGCACATTGCTCGCTCAATGGCACTAAAGTGAGACAGATAAACACGATGCTTCAACTGCAGGCATTATAACGAGGGAGGTTGAAGCTGAAGCTGCAGGTTTCCTTTTATTTCTTCACAAAATATGCAGAGGCGGATGCGGTGCATGCTCGCATTCTGCAAATCTCCGCCAAGCACACAGACACAGACGTCCGTAAGAAGAGATCCAGCAGCCGCGCTCGACAAGAGGACGAGATGCCACCACCCGCGATGCGCGTTGCCCCCTTGACGGTCTCCAACTGCAACCCCACCAGCAACAACTCCAGCTCCAGTCCAACGCGCGACATGCTGCACCAGAGGCAAGCCACCGTCAACGCAAATATGGCTCCGGTGACGCTCTCTATCTCCAGCACCCAACAGAGCAGTGCAAGCTCATCCGCTGTGGGATCGGACCAACCGCTGCGTGAGCCACTTGAGCAATACCGTTCGAAGGAGCTGCGCAAGGAGGTGTCTCGCTTGAAGCTCAAAGTGAACCGACAAGGTGGGGCTGAAGGCAACGACCACAAACGTGGCTACATTGCGCTTATCCGAGAGCACCAGCGTGGCACAGGAAAGTTGAGCGCGCACGTGCACTCTGCGGCAAACGTGATGATGAACACGGCTCGAAACAACCAAAACCGCCGTACAGACAAAGGCGGCTTGCATGGCGATCCGACATTCAAGTATGTTCACATGTTTTTTCGCGGATAATGAGTGAGGTGCATCACCAACTTCCTTGTGTTCACTTTTTGCAGACTGTTGGATGCACTGTTCTCGGAGCAGATTTGGCGAAAGTTCTACAATCTACATCACACCATCGCTCAGCGAAATCGGTCGATGCTCAGCCACACGATGACGATTCCCTCGATTGACATGTACAGCCCCATGCAGTCAACCGAGTCTCTGCGGTTTTGGGAAGAGCTCGCCGGCGGGCTCCGTGGATATTTCAGTGCAGGCGGTAGCTCATTCTCTAGCTGCACGCCGGCGAAGTTATTCAGCGCCTGGAGGGAGCTTTGTGCTGCGTACAACGGCAAGGCGAAGGAGAGAATGGCCGACCCGACACTCATAAACCAGCTCGCATACCTCAACCAACTGCTGGAGCACCGACCAGCTCTCGCATCGCTGGTGTCTGTAGGCAGCTTCCACAGCACCTTCGCACCGACAGTTGCAGCTGAAGCACCGCAAATCATCCCAGAAGCAGTGAATATTCCCGACGAAGATGATGATGATCTTGCAGTCATTACTGACGACGACGACGTGGAGAACGGCATCAGCCAAGACACCGCAGCTCAGCCAAGCACTAGCAGTCTCGATCGAAGTGCTGCTGGTCCTCCTCAACAACAACTCGAAATAGGTGCTGTTGCAGACCAAGATTCCGAGGTCGTATCACTCCAAAGAGAGTTCTGGCGAAGCAAGAAGGAGTTGGTGCTTCAGAGCATCGCGAACGCGAAGCTGCAGTTCAGCGTCCTGCAGACGAGGTTCATGGAAGAACAACTCTGCGGCTCGAAGCGGAAAATCCAAGTTCTCCAAGAAGAGCTGCGCAGAGTCGACCAAAGCAGCTACGCGGCAAAGGAGATCAACGAAGAGCTCAGCTTCTACGTCCGCGAAAAACGGAGAGTGCTCGACAGTCTCATTCGAACGGGCAGCAACGACAAGAGGTAATCAGATTTGGCTGAAGAGTAGTCTTTGACTTGGGTGTTGCTATTTACGCGTGAGAATGCATTTGCAATTGCACTGTTGCCATCGGCGTTGCTTCGGTTCCCTTGTTTTCACTATGTTGGTTCATAATTTACAGTCGCCTTCTTGACGCTCTGTGCATGCTCTACTTTGCTCTATGTTACTATGATTTTGTTTGGTTGTTGCGTGCAGCATCCATCGACTGCGTCGGGTAATACAATCAGACCCGGTTGCCTTGCACGTAGTAGTATCCGTTCGGCTGGTGTCCGCCACCGCGGTGCGCCTTCCCGTTCATGGGGACAGTGGAGACGACGACCGGCTGCACGTACACTGGTCCGTGGGTCGGTCCATGGCGATACTCGCGACGACGGCTTCGGTTGTCGGAGTCGGCGCCGCCCATGCAGCAGTAGCAGCACAGAGCACCGCAGAGGCAGCTCGAGAGATCGTCGCAGCACATGGTTTCTTGAGCGGGAGGGACTTGGGGGTTTGCTGGTCTTTGAGACTTTGGTTGTTGCGTGGAGCAAATGTGATTATGAAAGAGATGGAGCGAGCGCAACTCGAACGAGAGCTATTGGCACCACAGGACGGAGGCTGAGAGCGATGCATTCTCTTGGGGTGGTGAGTCCAACCGCCTCGATTTTCCTTCAAGTCATGTTTCATCAGCGACGTTGGACTCGACAGCATTCGCACTGTGAAAAATCCAATTCGGAAGAGTGGAGATAATGTCCCATCTATCTGCGACGTGTGCAGCCTTGCTGTTTATAGGGACTTTATTCATGTGACCCACGTCACAAAATGTGACGTGTGCGATTTCTTTTTTGTGGACGAATGCAAAATGGCCATTTCGCTCTGGAACAAGAGAATATCGATTCTCTTGCGTTCTCTTCACCAGCGTCTCAACAATCGCAAGACGCCCCGCAGCACCTCAAACGCCCATTCCCATCGATCTTTTCTCTGATGAAATCAGATTCTTGATCGCCCAGAAAAATGTCTGACAGCTGGCTGGCGGCACTGCGCGTGGAGAGCGTTGCATGTGCTGTGCAGTATCCAGGAGCCATGCCCAACCAACTGCCGGTTGCCGCCACACTGCCAACAGCGCCAAACTCGCTCCTTCAGCGATTCGATCTCGGCTTTGGCAAAGCTTTCGTTCGCGCACGTTTGGAATAGTAATGCGAGCATTGACGATCGGAATGTGAACGAATGAATGAATAGCATGGGACGAGAGTTCTTTCGTGACGAGCAAGAAGCGATGCGAAAGCGCCAGAAGTGTCTGTTCCTGAGGAAGAAATACCGACACAAGACACATAATCGTATCGGGTTCTCTGCGAATGGTGATGCTTTTGGTGTATCGACGACGAGTGGCAGGGAGGAGCAATGGTCCGCCCCACTGAACGGTGAACGTGAATCGATGATTATTGTGTTCACATTTGCTGCTTCTCTGTGACCGTCAAGCTCACTCGCTCACACACCCACGGGAGCTCTTGTTCTTGAAAAGCGTCTGCCGAGAGATTAGCAAGAGGGGAATGGCTGTTGCCGCCGCAGCAGACTGTTCATGTGAACGCTCCTCGAGGACAAATGTGTGGCGTCCGTCATGCTTGTCAGCGAACATGGCTCCACGAGTACTATATGCCTACGGTACACGTTAGGTACCGACTTCAGTTTGAGTTCGACTAGCAATGCCTTGTCCAGAGCGCAGCGTGCTGTGCAAGATTAGTTAGAGAAATGCTTACACATGCAGATGTTTGGGCTCAAGAGCATGATCAAGTCCTCCTGAACCTGCTGGGAACGCTCTCAGTAATAGATCAACCACACCCCGCCTGTGGGTATGACATTCATATCCAGCCAGTCGTCAGGTTCAGCTCTGTCCTGTGTGAGAGACAACAGGCGCTCTTTGCTTTGCGATTCCATTCTGCTCACAGCTGTAGATGTCCAGTGCCCATGCCAAGAACCTCCCACGTGGGCGGATGGCATGATCGTGCGCTGCTTCCTCGCTGCCACTTTTGGCATCTTGGCATCAAGAATCCTTCGTCAGTCTTCAAACAGCGACGCCACGTTGGCCGCAAGCGCGGACTGAACTCTTTCCAAAGTGTAGCTGCTGGTTGGGGTGAGTCATGGGGTCGGAAGAGGGTGTCAGTTCGCGAGCAAGCTGCTGGGAAACCACGTGGTTTCTCGGTCTGTTCTCTATGCTGGTGAGCAACTCCGATTACTAGTGCGCTCCATCTCACAATACCCTATGTATGATGCATACGACTGTATTCATGAGTATAGAATGCCTGCACGCGATGCTTTGTGTAATGACCAAAAGCTGCAACATGTGGCGCATTTGTTATGAAGGGTGGGTCGGACTGTGCGAGCAGGCGTTGTGTCATGTTGCGACTGAGCTTCTTTCGAACGCTGACAAAGTGGACCCTGCGCTTTTGGCAACACTGCCGACTCAGCTCTCGAGTGACGGAGGGAGGGACCTTCCAACTATCAATCCAATCCGGTTTTTCGCTCCATCGGTTCCATCAATGCCGCACATCCTTTCGAAGTTCAAAAGGTGTATCCGCCTTCCTTTCCCTTCCTTCCTCCCTGACAAGAGGCTTCCCTCTCGCTGCATGCCATGCACATGCACCCAACGTTAGGCTGGACCAGTAAGCCAGAACAGCACCCTCCACACACACACGCACACGCTTTTCCGAACTTTTCTTGCTGAAAGTTGGGATTCGAGAGGATTGCGAGCGTCATCCTGAGCGGCAGCGACATTCAGATCATAACAATCCAGAAGTCGGTTTTCGTCAGTTCTTCAGTTGATGAGTGCGAGAGCATGCGTGGACTCTGACTTCTGCTGCTATGTATCTGACTCGAAGGCAGACTGAGAACTTTCCATTTCTGGCACGTTGTCATTGAGTTTCCCACGTGTGACCTCCTCAACATCGGCCAGGACATCAGAAAGAGCGGATTTCTTTAGCTCCACTTGTTCCAAGTGAGTCATGCGACTCATAGCGAGCGGAATTATTGCGCCAGCATATCAGAGTTCTTCGAACTAATGTGCTGCATTTTCAGTGCAGTGCACCAACTTGGCAGTTTAGACTGCAAAAGTCGCAATGTGTGCGGTTGCTCATATTTTTGTGTGGGGTTGGCAGGTTGTGGCTGTTGATGTGAAGGTTTGGATGCAGTTGTGGGTTGTGGGGTTCAGCGTGCTTCCTAGTTTCCATGCACGATGACAACAGAGTCCTGGAAAGCAGCTGGTCCGCCATGTGGACGACGCTGAATGGATTTGCTCCACACAGTGGTTTTTGGAACTGCCAGCAAGGCAGAGACGTCCGTTTTTGACCTCATTCAGCGTCATGTCAGCAGCCAAATCAAAAAGCCCCAATCCCCCCTCCACTTCCCAAACACTCTCCAGCAAGCAAGCAAACAGCAAGCGAGGGTGCTTGTGAGTGTGTGCTTGATCAGTGAGAGCGGCTCTCTGCTCCAGTCCGTCCAGTCCGTCCGCATTCTGACAGTGTGAGTGAGCAAAGTGGCTCTCGTTGTCCGTTGTTGCTGTTGCTGTTGTTCTATCTCGAATAGAGAGTGCGACGGTGTTCTACGAAGTGGTTCTCGACCAGCTGTCGTCCAATTGCGTTTTTCGGTTCCCTCGTTCAAACAAACAGACCCAACAAGCAAACAAGCACACGAGAGCAAGCAAGCACAACAACAGACAACAACGAGCAAGAGCATCAGCATCAACCCCCTCTTGTTGCCCTTGCCTACTCGTTGTCCTCGTAGGTCGCTTGCGTGTGGTTACAGTACTGACCGACTGACAACGCACCGCATACCAGATCGAGCGAGCGAGCGAGCGGACACCACCCCTTGCGCCAAGAACAAGCAAACAAGCAAGCAAGTGCGCAAAGCAACGCAAACACAAGCAAGCACAAGACAAACAAGTAACGCCAGATACTTGCGCAGCCACCCGCGTGACCCCAGACGCAAGCACAAGCACCAAGCAACTCAAGCGCAATGCCAGAGGTACGTACCCTGCGCCATCTATCAACGATGACCGCAACGTGAACATGAACATGACAATGGGTATGAGTGTGCGTATGTACATGACCAACTAACGCTCTCTCTCTCTCTCTATGTGTGTGTGTAACACAATAGAGTCTAGCGTTCGCGGCGCCGCTGCCTGCGTTCGTGTTCCAGAACGTGGCGTTCGAGGCGTGCGTGAAGCTCGTGGACGAGAACAAGACCACCGTCACTGGGTACGAACCTCTCGCTCGGTCTGTGGATGCACCTGCCTCAGAGATGGACCCAATTGCTCACGCTTCTATTTGCCGATTGGTATGTATGCTCTGTGTGCTTGCTGTCTCTAGTGTGGCCAAGACGCTGGCCGTGACCGTGCGCTTCCACGACTCGTACGACATCGTGGTGGACCAGTCGGACGTGATCGAGCTGGCGCACCCGGGCACGGCGACGATCGACCCAGCGAGCGGACTCTGCCGCTTCGGCGTCATCCTCAAGTCGCTCACTGCCTCGAACGACGCGCGTCCGTTCTGCATCGAAGTGCGCTCGGCCGACGGAGGTGCGTACGAACGAATGCTAAAGCCACGCCGCGCTTGTGTAGCTCTTCGTGGTGGTGATGATTGGTATGCTCACTCACTCGTCTATTGGCTGACTCGTATGATACTGTTCGCATGTAGCAGTCGAGTCGGTGTTCTCGACGCCGCTGACGGTCGTGAAGGAGAAGCTGCGCATCGTGCAGCAGCCGCCGGACGTGTGGTTCAAGGACGAGGGCGGGCGTGAGAAGTGCATGACGGTGTCGCTCGTGCTGGAACCGGCTCCTGGGGCCGTGGTGGAAGACCGCGTCATCCCGCTCGACATCCGTCTGCTCTACGAGTCGGGGAACCCCGTGCTGAACCAGAGCATCCTGCGGCTCTTCCCCGACATGCGACCCAACATGTCGCGCGGCCGCGTGACGATCTCGTTCCGCATCGACGACGTGTCCAAGAACCACCAGGGCCAGTCGTTCATCCTCGAGGTCGCGCCGGAGAAACAGGAGTCGTCGCTCATGTTCCAGGACATCGCGCCAGCCAAGACCACGATCATCGCCATCCGCTCCAAGCGCAACAAGCGCAAGCTCGCAGGAGCAGGCGGTGGAGTAGGTGGAGTAGGCACCGGTGTTGGCGGCACGCGCGCATCGCCTCGCAGCGTCGCCGGCACGCCGCGTGCGAACCTCATGATGCTGCACCCGCCGTCAGCGATGGCAGCAAACAACAACCCGATGATGATGGTGAGCGCCGGCCCGTCTCCCGTGCAGCGCCAGCGACGCGTGCTCCACGGCACCCCGACCAACAACCAATATGCGATGATGACGAGCCACCGCGACATGGGGATGGCGCAGCCGCAGGCGACCTGGTCGCAGCATGTGGGGACGCCCATGAACCACGCGACCGCATCCACACCGATGCACCACCACGCGCCGACGCCCATGCCGTCACCGGCGGCGAGCGCCGCCGCGGTGGAGTGGAAGCTCGCGGGCTTTGAGATCAACCACTCGGACGGCTCGCAGAACGTGTCGCGTCCGATCTACCGCTGCCCGCACTGCAAGCGCCTGAACGACGTGGAGATGATGTCGAACGGTCTGGCCGAGCACAGTCCGCAGTGCGTCTTTTCGAGCATGCTCTACCGTTCTCAGATGGAAGGAGCGGCGCAGCAGCAGCAGCAGATCATGCAGATGAACCAACAGCACTACCTCGCGACCCAGCAGAGCACGCCGCGCGCTTCTTACCAGCAGCAGCAGCAACAACAGCAGCAGCAGGTTGTAGCATCCTCTTCGACGCCGATGACCATGTCTTCGCGGTCCTCATCAGTTGGCCACTCGATGGCGCCGCTCGACGTGTCGACCACCGACATCCAGACCACGTACCAGGTCGGGGACGATCCGTCGGACGAGAACTCGGAGACTTCTCCAAAGACGCTGGCGGCGCTCATGAGCTCGAGCCACCGTCCCGTGCTCACGATCTCGCCGTACATGAACAAGGTCACGGGCAGCGACGACGGACACGGTGCAGGGAGCCAGGACTCGAGCTCGGACACGAGCCCCGCGGGCAACCTGTTTGCAAGCAACGCGTTCCGGAACCAGATGGAGATCTCGGAGGTCGCGAACCACCTGAGCGTGGACAGCAAGCAGCAGCAGCAACAGGTCTCAGCAGCAGCGAGCTTCTTCGAAGAGAAGCCTGAGCACGACGAGCACGACCCCGTGGACGATGACGGATCGGATGTCGCCGGCAGCCAGCAGCTGTCGATGGAAGACAACAGCGTCACGCTCTCGGTCGGCGTGGGCACGGCGCTCTTCAATGAGATGTCGAGCATGGGCATCAGCCTGGACCAGTTTGACAAGCCGGGCAGTGGGTTCAACCCGCTCGCTGACTTTGCGGGCATGGGGGCTCCTTCCGAAGAGGACCAGGTGTTCTACATCCTCGCGCGAATGTACACGGACGTCCAGAACCGCAAGCTGGGGCTGCCGGCATTCGATCAGTTCCAGAGAATGGTACGTTCTTGTCTTGTGTGTCGATAATGGCTCTGTTTGGTATGCTGAAACACTCGCTCACTAACATTGCCTTGACCCATTGTTGAAATTGTTGAATATTTTGTAGCTGGGGTTCTACACCGAGAGTCAGAACGACGTGCAGACCCAGGTGCTCTTCCACGCGCTCGAGGACGTGGGGCTCCCGGAGAAAGAGCAGGTGGACATCACGAACCGCTTCAACCTGGAGCTCCAGCAGAACTCGGACGCCGTGCACTCGCTGCCCAAGTACCAGCACAACCTCATCATGCTCCGCGAAGACGCGCTCATGTACTACTGGAGCCAGTCGATCCAGAGCTTTGGTGTGAATTAATTGGCAGGAAAACGTACTCGAAGGACTGGGCTCAAGTGGGGGTGATGATGATATGATGGGAGAAAGCAATAGAAACGCTGCTGAAGGAAGGAAGGAAGGAGAACAGAAGCAAAAGCCGTGCAAGTGTAAGCGAGACGACTGGTGTGTGTGATTTGATTGTGTGGCGTAATTTACATGGAAATTGAATCGTGAAGATGCAAAATGGATGCGCTTAAACGGCTTGCTGTGCATGCTCCTTTGGTCGTCTCTATCCACCAATCTAACTCAACTCGATTCGTGCTCCAGTCCCGCGACGTCTAGTCTGTAGATGATCACGCGGCCGTAGAAGTCCGTGCTCCTGCTAAAGCTGATCCGCAGCGCGTTCACCGCCGCCGCTTTGCACGGGAACACCTGGAGGTCGTTCGCGTCCTCGGGATCAATGTCGCCCTCGCTCCCAACTTGCTCCCAGCGCTCGCTGGCGCTCTGCTTGGCGTGCACGACGACGTCTTGGCCCACGAAGCCGCCCTGGAACATGATCTGCAGGCTCTCGACGTCCACGCGCCGCTGGAACTGCAGCAGGATCTGCTGCGGACTGCCCTGCGCCGAGTTCCAGCACGTCGTCACGTCCGCCGTGAGCATGTGGTCGGCGCCGTAGAGCGTCTTGTTGCGGTCCAGCACGGACGACACGCGGCAGGTCGTGCGCGGGTCGCTCACGAGCGAGCGTGCTGTCACTGGAGTCCCATTATCGCCATGGAGCTCTTCGCTTCCAGACATGCTTTTCGACTTTTGCGTCTCTTGTCAATCGACTGGACAACCTAAAAGCTCAAATGTGATCTGCCAAATTGTGTGACGTTTCAACTGAGATTGTCTGAGTACTTTAGTGTGGGTCACTTTTGTCTCCATGTGGGCCACATAATATCTGGATATGTTGTTGTCTGTTATGCTGTAGATTTATGGAAAGTCATGTATTTTTGAATGGGTCGAGCGAGAACCCGTGAGTTTGCAAGCAAGAGCGGGTCGAACACGGGTTTGACCCATATTGTTCTGCACAAGTTTGGATCGCTAAATTACAAGAATGATGTGGCACCTTCGAAAGATCTGTGATACTTTTGACACTTTGGTGTCAAGAATCATTTAGGGGAAGAGCTTCTCGAACATTTTGCATTGAGCAACAGATCAAGAAGAAGAGACCAAGAGCTTTCTCCAAGAGCTCCATCACGAGACCAGCAACCGCAGCAAGAATGACGAAAGTGGCGCCAGTGAAGTGGGCACAGCGCAAGGACTCTGTCTACGTGACCGTGGACCTGCCGGACGTCAAGGACGAGAAGGTCAAGCTCTCCAACACAAACCTCACCTTCAGGTACATGAATGGCGGCTTGTCTTATGGTATCTTTACGGTTGTGATGGCGCGCTCTATTTGTGTGTGTGTGTGTGTTTGTGCATGCGACTGACCTGCGTGTGTGTATGTACGAACGTACAGCGGCGTGAGCAATGGGCAGAACTACGAGGTGACGCTGGACTTTTTCAAGGAGGTGGATGTGGACGCGAAGGAGAGCATGTGGGCGAAGACGGACCGCAACGTGCACTTCCACATCGTGAAGAAGGACCAGAGCGCCGAGTTCTGGCCGCGCCTGCTCTCGGACAAGCACTTGGAGAAGACGAACGTGTCGGTCGACTGGTCCAAGTATGTGGACGAAGACGAGGAGGAGGAGCAGGGCGGCTTCGACATGAGCGCGCTCAACGGCGGCGGCGGCTTTGACATCAACCAGATGATGGCGGCGCAGAACGCCGGCATGATGGGCGAAGAGAGCGACAGCGACGACGAAGAGCTGCCGGACCTCGACCCTTAGGCAGTGCGTAGCAAAGAGAGCAGCAGCAAGCGTTCAGAGCAGGCAGGATCCATGAAATGCGCAAGTGTATGTGAGAAGAGGCGAGCGACGAGAGAGCGAGAGCAGCTGACGATGTGCGATTTAAGGAAAGAAGGACGTGGAGTATCTTTCACCTTTTTGTCTTTTGGGGCTTGTGCAAACGGCTGTGCCGCGTTTAGCGCCTTTGAGTTAGGCTGATACTTGAATGCCACGATGGGGGAAGCATTGCGTTACGGTCTTGTGGTGCTGCTCCTGCAGTGCGCGCGCTAGCTGATGATTCGTTGGTCTTCTTGGCACGGCAGTCAGCGCTTTTGATTGAGCGCGCGCGCTTTGTTGCTCTTGGTGTGTTGGCTGTAAAGATCTCGAAACAGTTGATCAGGCAGCCAACATCCAAAAACAAAAACAAAAACCAAAATCTTCTTACAACATGAAGAAAAAATCGTCCATACACTGCCGCAGATTCGTTCGCTTCTCCACATCTCCCGCCAGCCAGCTTTTGATTGTCAGAGCAATTCCGCTGCCAGCGTCACTGTCCAAACTCCAGTGGTGCTTGGGTACATTTCGTTCACTTCTTTCTTTCTTCATAACAATTTCACGAGGAGGTTCGCTAGCCGCCTTTGCTTTCCACTCCTCCACAATTTCTCCAGCGCACTTGACGTGTGACCCCATTTGGTTGACTGGTCATGCCGCGAGACAGAAAAGCCCTTTGTCGTCCGGGTGCTTACGGAAGCGCATGTTGGAGAAGAGGATCTTGCGCACTGACGACTTCCACACCGGCGACTTGCGCTGGTCGCTAATACAGTAGAAAACATCATGGTGCGTGCAGAAAAAGAATGAATCTCAGCCAACCAATTCCAGTATTCGAATGTCGTTACCAGTAGAACACTGATTGACTGGACAACATACCTCTCGAGCTTCCAGTTGAGTTGGCTCTCGTACTGCTTCTCGACAAAGTCGCAGATCTCTTTGAACGTGCCCTGACATGTGGAGAAATGAACAGATATCCCCATCATTAGCATCGTCACACCCAGATGTGCAACAATGTATGCTTGCCAGTAGGTGCTTTAGATGACGTACTTTGCCTTGAGGAAGCACGGCCAATGCGTGCGATATCATATCGCCATAAGTTACACTCGCGACCGGCTTTCGGTATTCTACACAGCACACCAGTTTCGAATAGAGAGACTTTGTTAGAACCAGCATGAAGCAAATAGGTAGCACCTAATAGGGAAAGCGGCCACCTACGGTTCTCGGGGATCTCGGTCGGGTCCTGCTCTTGGCACGTCGGGCAGTACCACGTCTCCGGTGGGTCCTTGGACGAGTCGAGACCGATGCAGCCCATGTGGTACCAGTTGGAGCGGTCGAGACACTTCTTGTTGTCGCACGCGATCATGTTCCCGAAGCTCGAGCCTTTGCAGACGCAGTAGACGCGCGCCTTGCGCTTCTTCTTGCTGCTGCTCTTGCTGCTGGAGCTCTTGCCGGATTTCCCATTCGAACTCGACTTTGTATCCGAGCCTTCGCTCGACGACGGCTTGCGCTTGCGCTGCGAGGACGAGCGGTAGTCGTCGTACTCGTCGTCCTGCTCAGTGAATACACATACACAAATACTATCAGTACCAAACCATCAATAGCAGCAATGCTAACCAAGCATCCACGTACCTCTAGACGCTCGTCGTCTTCCTCTTCCTCATTATCATTCTCGTCATCTTGGTTCTCTTCTTGTTGGTTTGGGTAGTAGTCATAGGCGCCGTCCCGAACAGCTCCATCGTCCATGTCAAGATCAGAGTCATCGCCAGCGTCAGCATCTTGATCGTCGTCATCAACATCACCATCATCATCGACGACGATCTGCGTCTGTTGCAGCTGCTGGCGCGGACGGCTGTTTTCCTTGTCACCTTCGTCCTCCTTGGCGCTTCTCAGCTGCAACACGATAACACATACATGCTCAACCACATTAGAGTCTACGTACTACAATAGCAATGCACACAACATGCTGTATCGTACGTAAGACACAAACGACGAGATGCTCGCGCTCTCGTCGGCGCGTTGACACGCCTCGTTGAAGTGGCTGCGTGCGGTTTAACAACAAATATGACACATTTTGGGGGAAAGCATCAGTCAGTACACCACAGACCACCCAATACGACAGAGCAGCAGCGTGCGGGCATAGCGATAGACGAATACGCACCGCGCGACGGCGACCGCCAATTGCTCCTGCGAGCTGCCGGGGATCTCCTGGATGCGGTGGTACGCCATGTACCGCCGCAGCGCATTCGCCTGCAGCAACACACAAGACACCCACATACAAAATGCACGCTCAGTGAATGCCCAGATGCACATACACACGATGCAAGCACAGACACAGCACTATATGCACTCCTCCCCTCGCTTGCAGTGTACGCGCACGTACCCGCAATTGCGTAAAGTCGACCGCGACGTTGAGCGGATACTCGTTGCGCGCGCTGTGCGCATGCGGCCGCCGCACTGCGAACGCGTCATCGTCAGCGTTATCCGCATACGCTGCGCCTGCAATAGCGTCGAGACCGGCATTGCCAATGGTGCCGCCGCCTCTCATGTCGATGGTGTCACCTTCGTGCGCATATTGCAGCGCAGGCGAATGCGCCATACTTGATTTCTTGCGTGTGTGTCGATCGAAAATGCGCAATAGATTCGGCGCAAGTTAAGTGCACAAGCAAGTGAGCTGTTGCTGAGTGAGGTGAGGTGGTCACTCGTGCAAGTTATTTATAGCCACTTGGCTGCTTGTCGAGTTGTAGGAATTTATCAGGTGCACAAACTGGACCGAGGTCGAGCGATTGAGATCGACATAGAGAGGATATGTGATGCGATAGATCGTTTTGATGACATTGTGCGAATGCGGAGATGTTTCGAGCTGACATATCAGGTTGTAGAGGTCGGTTGAAGATCGAAAATTTCGTTTCTGTTCCCAGCAAGAGTCAGTTAGCTTACAGAGTGTACCTATTTGGATGAGCGAGCGAGTGCAGCGTATGATGCAATCAATCTGTCTACAGTATGTATGTCAGTATACAGCAGTCCAGTCTTGTATCCATCTATACTTAAGTCATGTTCCAATCTATACTGGTGACTGTGACACACACAGGAGCATCGACAAGTTGACGAAAACGCCGCGACATCTGTGGCACTCTGCAGGAGCTGCGTATGTCAGCCCTTGACATCCGATGAGAGGAGCTCAGCGACCAGCACACAGGCGAGCTAGCTGTAGGCGACGCGCTGCAATGCGTTGTTGTTTTTGCGCGCGCAGAAGCTGTCCGAATGGCGCCACCCTTTTCTGATTCAAGTCTCGTGAAAAGTGTGAGGGACACATCACGATCCTTGAGTATAAAGAGTATCCGCGTTTACCTAGGTATACTGTACACCACTCACCCGATTCAGTTGTGCAGGTTTTAACCTTTGTTCAACAACAACTCAACAAGGGAGGATTCAAATGTTTTTCGATGTAGTCGATCTAAAGAGGCATGTTTGTTTCAGATAGAGTCAAACTAGATTCGCATCGATCAAGAAGAGGTTGCGAGTTGTCTTCGAATGCTGCTTCGAACCAGTCGGCTGATC
>JAASFO010000142.1:0-36047 GCA_023333815.1 Globisporangium recalcitrans
GTTCAGCTGTTGTTCGGACAAGTGCTGCTGCGGATGCCGCGCTTTGACGGGGCTCGTGGCGCATCGTTTGCTGCTGTGCTGGAACTTCGGCAGCAGCTTCGTCTTCCGCGACTTGGTGTCGACGCAGCTGTGCGTCTTGGAGATCCGTGCGAGGTTCCACGCGATCTCCCGCGTCCAGATCGTCGCATTGCTGTACGGCTCCGCTCGTCGCGTTCGGTCCATCGTCCTCGCGATGCCCTTGTCGAGGAGGGGAATGAGAAGTGAGACACCGCGTAAATGGTGTTCCTAAGCGCTAGGAACTGGGGATGTGAATCCCCATTCACCATCGTCTAATTATACGAGGTAGACTCAGACCCTTGATGCGTGTCAGAGATGTACCCAGTGTACCCATGTCGAAACTGTAGCCATCTATCTCATCGAACACAACTTGAAGCGTCCACGAGATCATAGAAGCGCACCGCATTAATTGGTCAGGAATACTCCGTCAGCGTGATGCAGCACGAGCCATTGCAGCGCCTGCTCCCACATCCTGCGCTCTTCCGCGCTGGACGCCTCCAGTGACAGCAGCTCGCCACGAACCATCAGGTGGAAGCAGCATTCCGCTTTCAGTGACGACGACGAAGAGGTTGCTCGCTTCAAAAACGGAAGTAGGCTCTTGGACTTCTTCCCTGGGCTTAGGCTCTTGGATCCTGCTGCTGATCCTGGGACTTCAGTATCACCGGATGACGGCAGCACCTCCACTTGGCTCAGAAAGACACGCTCGACGCGTCGAGGCTCACTCGAAAGATGTTGAAAGAGCAAGTAGCTCCCCGTGACGGCTGCTGTGATGCGCACTCCTTGCTTGTGTTTTTTCTTCTTCTGGTCGAGCCAAAGCCGAAAGACTGCGCCTTCCAGCAGAAGATCGCGGTAGCTCAGCTCCAATTGCGACAGGCGAGGAAGAGCTGGCGACTTCTTCTCTGCTGACGAAATCGAGGTGGAAGTCGTGGCGACGATGGAGTTCAGCGCTTGTTGCTGCTCTTTCGGGGCATCGCCATCGAGCAGCTCTAAGAGGTCTCGTGCGAGCCGGCATACTCTCTTTTTCGCTGAGAGCTCATACTTTGCAGTCACCGCTCGCAGTGCCAGGTACACTTGGTCGTCCTGAAGCGCAAAACTCGACTCTTTGTCTCCTGCGAGAACGACAAGGAACTGGATACAGACGCACAGACAGTCTTCATCGCCAGTGTGCAGCGAGATCTGCTCGGTCGTGATCGGGATCGCAGAGCTGGCACATGAGCGTAAACACGCTCTGCTCGAGGAAAGAGGCGGCGGCGTCGCCTTCTTCGGCGTACGCGACCAGCTGCAGGATCAAGTGCGCGCCTTCATACGCCAGTCGATTGCCCATTTCAGTGTGCACTGCGAGTCGATTGAGGATCCCGATGATCTTCTCCAGACAAAGCGGTAGGGAGCACTTGCTCTGGATCGACTCAGCCACGCGAAGCAGCCACATTGGGAGTTCACTCCACCCGTGCAACTCGCGATTCGCGCACGCAAGGTCCACGAGACAGTCGATCGCAGACTCCAGCAGCAGCGAGTTCTCAGCTTCGAACCAGACGACACTCACGATCTGCTGCAGGTACTCAAGCGCATGCAGCTCCTCTGCCAGATCTCTGCCGCGATCGACGCGCGTGAGGTCGTAGAGCATCTCCAGCAGCATGCCGACAAACGATGCGCTGTTGCTGCGGCTGTTCTTTTGGTTGGTTGTGCTGTGTGCAGTCGTTTGGTAGTTGTCGAGCAGATGGAAGAACAGTGACAGGATGTCGGCGCTCAGCAGCTCCTGCAGAACCTGGTTGCGCCATCGCAGCTTCTCGACGTCACTCTCTTTTGTCTCCTCTTCTTCTCACTCAACACCATCACCATTTCTCTCTTCGCCACCAGCGAGTGCTTGATCTTGGCTCAGAAAGCTGCCGTCTTGCACGTCGATCATGCGCATGAGGATCTGCGTGCCCAGGATGCAGATCTGCTCTTCGTTGACGTTCGCTCGACACACCATGGGGATCACAATGTGGCCCTTGTTGATAACGACTTGAGCCAACACTCCATCGAAATGCTCCAAGCTCGAGAGAGCGCTGAGTAGCAGGCGCATGGACGGCATCACAATGAGCTCGTTCGACGCATGGCTCACAATGCAACTGATCAGAAGGTGGGTAGCCCCCAAGTCGATCAGCTGGCGCCTTGCAAACTGCCGTTTACCGTCGCGATAGATTCGTCCGATCGCTTGCAAAGTGCTCTTGGCAATTCTTCAACAGCGCAAATGCAAGCTCCAAGATCGGTTTCGCAATATGTGCCACATGCGCGTGGCTCTGTGCCGCAATGTTGTCGCAGAAAGTCGAGGCAAACACTGCAAACGGGAGCGACTCGTGCTGGTGAATCACGCAACAAGTCGCGAGTGCGCGGAAGTCAATCGCTGCGTGGTTCACGAAGCTCGCAGGTCTCAGAAACGAGATCTGAGCCAAGATCTCCATCCGATGGCAGACGAGATCGGAGGTGACGGGATGCAGCAGCACGATTTCACAGACTGGCGCGAGAAGTGAGGAGGTGTACTTGTCGTCCAGCGCGAGTTTCGTGTCGTGCAACAAGAACTTGAGCTGGTACACAGCGCCACAGAGCTCTTTATAGGATTCAGGCTCGTCCAAGCATTCCACGGACGTCTTCATGTCGACGTTCGACACTACGATGTTGCTGCCGCCGCTGATCTTCCCGCCGATGCCTCCCTGGCATTTCACTACCGAGTAGCACGACAGAATCGAGTTCTTTGTGACGACTTCGATACTCTGAGTCGCATTCGATGGAGAATCAAAGAACCCAGACGGTTTTTCCAACTCTGGGAATCTGGGAGGAGGCGGACCTGCAAACGCTGCTTGAACTTGGTACAACTTGCGAATGGTTTCTCCAGATTCCTCACTGATCACCTGCACCGCATCTGCACGGCGAGCTTTCCAGCTCAAGATTTGCGTGCGGCACTGCTGGATGAGGGACTGCGTCGCGAAGGTCGGAGCATGTAGTGAAATGCACCGGTCGATGATCAGGAACCCCAGTCTCGAGTAGTTCGCAAGTCCGCTGCACGCATCGACGATGCTGAAGAGGAGCTTGACAAGCGGCAGCAGCATCGGGTCGTGCAAATTCTCTTCGTGGGTGGTCAAGTAGCAGCAGATCTCGAGCCCGAGGAGCAAATTGGTCGCCGCTCTCTGGTGGGAAGACGAGGTGCTCATCATCTCATACAAGACCTCAATGCCTTTCAGCGAGCAGCAAATGGTCGCACAGTGCTTGACTCGGACGAGGTCTCTCAGGACTTCCAAAGCCGCACGCAGCACTTTCGGTGAGGGTTTCCTATCGGAGCCATTGTCCATGGCACCGTGCGGGGTTGAGATGGGTGATTCACCGTCACCGCAGCCTTCTCCTTCTTCTTCAGGTGGCGATGGTTGGCTTGGTGCGTCGTTGATGGCGTCAAGAAGAACTCGAAGCTCTGGTTCGCCAATGCGCTGTGTCTTGTGGCGGAGCTCCGAGAGATTGTGGTGCAGAAAGAGAACGACACCATGCCGCGTGCTTTGATCAGTGGAGGTGCTTGCGAGTTCAAGGAGTCGCCCGACGCCTCGATACAGAGAGAAGATCGAGCTCAACACTAGCGTTCTCGACCAGCTAGTCGTTGCGAGAGCTTGGCACAAGTGCGAGATCCGTGTCACTCCGACACTTTCCCAGTGTTCATCGAGAACGGCGCAAAGTGATTGAAGCATCGCGTCGATGCGTGTGCGGAGCTGGGTTGCGTGCGCATTGCATGCAGCGACGTGGCGAATGGCTCGCCTTAGCACGGCGCTGGATGAATCAATAAAGCCCAACGTTCGCGAGGAGTACCTTGCTAGGTAAACAATCGACGCCAGGCTCAAGTGCGCAGCCAGCACTTCGCCACCCGCCCAGTCGATATGCGTCAGTAGATGCAGATCTGCTGCCTCTTTCTCCAGAATAATGTCTCCATCCTCTCGGAGCCCGTGCTGGACAGCAATGCGCGCGAGGTTGAGGTGCAAAGCTGCGACTTTGGCTTCAACACTGCGAAACCCGGTCGCGACGGCAAACAGTTTGCCATGCGCGAGAGCTGAGCGATCAATGGCTTTCAAGAGTGTCATCGCTGAGTGTGTTGAAGCCGATGGATGGAGTTGCTGCGACCAGCGAGCGAGAATCACTGCAAAGCGCGCACGCGTCTGCTCGATGTGTTTCTCGACAGCGTAAACGTCGAGACTCGGTAACTTGTCATCCGCTGGAGACTGGCGAGCGCTTACGAAAGCTTCAGCTTGTCTTGCGGCTGCTGCCATTTGACTGATATCGTCCAGCTGTCCACCACTGCTATACGTTGAGTCACTCGAAATGGCGATGCAATCGGCAAGCGATCTCCAGGATACTAGTTGTGCTCCGTCTTCACCATCCAGTATCAGATCAGATGCCTGGAGCAGCAGCTCCACTGGCTCACTGAGCAAATCGAGAAACTTCTCAGCAAAGAGCAGCCCGTGACTGGAAATCATGCTGGACAAGAGGCACAAGAACCAACGGAGAACGCTGAGACCATGAGCGGACTTGGACGCAACTGGATGGTTTTCCAGCAGGTGCTTCGTCACTGGGTGGTGGAGGATCACTCGAGCATACTCTGCTCCCAACTCCAGACACGCTCTCAAAATGACACTTGACGAGCAGATGAGTCGTCTGTCAGAGCGCTGTCTTTGCAACCGACTACGTTGTGCTCTTCTGCGCCATTCTCGAGCAGTACTGTCTCGTTCTTCTCCGAGGTGCAAGTTGCCAACAGCTCGAGACAACAGGAGACAAATTCGTGCGGCTCGTCTCCCCCTCCAGAACTCAACGGGAACCATCCTGCAGGTAGCTCCGTTAAAAGTGCTGCAGCGACCTCCAGCGCAGCGACTGTCATCCCAAGACAAACGCTGTAGCTCTTGCTGGATTGGACAATGCCGCACAGGACTCTCTGCAATGACTTGGCAAGTGCGGAGCACCGAATGGCATCCTTGCTCGATGCTGACTTCGTCACATGGTACGCCAGTGCCTCGAGTAGAACTAGAAGCGACTCATAATCTTGGGTTTCGTATCGCCTGAGGATCTGCTCTATCACGAATTGAATGTGTCGCTCTTCTTCTCCACTCTCTGCTGCGCCTGGACGCATCCAGATCAAGGACCTCAACGGGATATCGCTTGAGAAATACCGCATCGTGTTTGCAAGAGTCGATTGTCGATGGCTTGAGTTGAGCGCCAGCGATCCGAGGCACGCCAGTTCTGGAAGCCATGAGCTCTCAACTCCAACCACGCGAGCGTATTCGCCGCTTCGCCCGCTGTCCAGCGCAGCCAATCGTATCGAGATTTTGTGAAACACAGCGTCTTTCAGCAGCGCTTTCGAGCGAGACGACAGTAGAATGGCTTCGAGTGTGACAAACGCATCTTCGTCACTTGTACTGCCAATGTCGCTGGCGTCTCCTCCATGATGTGCTTCCCTCAGACTCAATGCACGATCCAGCCGTTCAGAGAGCCTTCGCAGTAAAGCATCAGTCGCCAGTAGCTCCACGATCTCCTGAGCGCGCTTGCGAGTACTCTCCAGTCTCGGAGACAGGGTGAATGCTGAGTCGCGCAGAAAATGCCCAAGGTGACGGAAGCTTCGAAGCAAAAGCCGCTCAGAGAGCGTGTCTCACACAAACATGGTGAGTTTAGTCTTCAACCTCGCGAATCCTGTCTCTGGTACCACAGATAGCCTCTCCACCAACCTGATCGAAATCACTTAGCTGCCGATACTTGGCAAGGACAGCCCCGACAAGCGGCGCCGAGCAATCGAAGGGGAGCGGCTGTTGCTGGCAGGGGTCTCCACTTCGGTTACTGCTGAAGTCGCGGCTATTTCAAAACAGATGGCAAAGTGGGCGGAAACCAGCAATGAAACATGCACAAACCTGGTGTATTCTGTTAGTGAGTGGGAGGGATCAGGTAAGAGCAAGCGCCTTCCTGACTCGAGAGCTCGAGCAAATCTATCTAGTCGTTGCGCCAAATCACAGCAACTTCGTCGGTACGGAATCTGCACGAAGCACAAGATCGCCAAGTCAGGTTCAGGACGTCCCACGATACAACCAGTCACGCGATACACATTTCTGACGGGATGGGAGCTTACCGTTGCGTGCAGGTCGCATCAGACATCGGCGTGAGCTCGCCGTACTGGTACTGAAGCACACCTGCCTGGGCGATCATGGCGCCGTTGTCGATGCAGTAGCGGTGGTCCATCGCGCACACCCGGCCGTTTCTCTCCTTCGCCATAATCTCCATCATGTCCTGCAATCGCTTGTTGCCTACGCATGCAAACAATCGTTTTGGAGTGGCTCAGTGTCACTATTACCACACACCGATACTGCAAAACAAAGAGTCGTACATCCAACACCACCGACGATCAGCACTTCCGACTGACCGCAATGCGCCATGGCGCGCTCCGTAATCTCAACCTGAAGTACGCAACAAGCACAGTTGTTGAGAGTCAGCAGAGTCAGACAAGCACAAGATGCTGGCGTCTTGGAGATATGTGTGGCGCTCATACCAGCATCGCGAAGATGGTTTCTTGGAGCGAGTAGCACAGGTCCGCCTTGGTACATTCCCCAGACTCGATCTTCTCTCTGTGTACATAATGCCATGCAATTGGCCAGTCAGTACATCCTTACAAGTGCGAACAGCTAGAGCTTTCGCTATTCATTTGCGAGATCGATGGACGTACTTGGCTTCTTTTTCGATGAAAGTCGACAGTCCTGAGAACGACACGTCCATGCCTTTCACGATGTACGGCAGCTCAATGAACTTCTCTCCCCTACGAGCACACAAAGAACAAGAAGTGTTTGCGAGTTGTACGCAAGGTGGGTGTGCTAAGCAAACAGCGGTTCCCAAAAGTCGCGATACTTACTCGCGGGCGAGCACTTCAATGTTATAACCCGGGCTCGGGTCGTTCGAGAGCCCCAAAATGCGCGCAAAGCGGTCCAAGCAGTTGCCCACGGCGATATCAATCGTCTCGCCAAAGATGCGGTAGCTACAGCACAATGCACAGAATACTGTTGAGCATCGCAATTGACGCGACAAACAGTATGAAGGATGGCATGTGGTGCGTACCGTTGCATGGCGTAGGCGATGACCTGCGTGTTGCCACCGCTGACGTAGAGCACGACTGGATCCGAGGACTTGGTCACGGTTCGTCCCATTTCAATATCTGCAATTGCACACATACAAGCACAACGTCGCCATGAGCACGCGGGACCAGCGGCATAACTGTACCGTCGAAGAAAGGCGAGAACGTACGGCCGACGCAGTGGTTGACGCCCACGAGCGGCTTCTTCCAGAGCAGCGAGAGCATGCGCGCGCAGACAGCCGCGGATCGCAGCGGCGCACCCATGCCCGGACCTTTCGTGTAGCAGATGCAGTCGATCTGACTAGGCTTGATGCCGGCCTCGACGATTGCCGCGCGCACGATGCCGTTCACGTGGTTCTGGTGGTGCCACGCGGTCTCGCGCGGCAAGAAGCCCTGTCCGGGTGGCGTGATGTACGTCTTGCGCGGGTTCGAGAGGATCTCGGTCTCGCCGTCCTCGCGGTAGCGGATGATGCCCACGGCGAGCTTGTTGGCGCTGCCCTCGATGCCCATGGCGATCACGTCGCCCTGCTTGCGCAGCGGCTTGGTCGGCGGGAACATCGCGACCCGCATTCTCGTCTCGTCTTCGCTCGACTTCGCTTGCTTCTGCCAGTCAGACAAACAGGAAAATGCTGGAACGCGAATGCCACTCAGTTGCAGTTGGCATGCACCGATAGGCTGAAAAGATACTTTAAGCGTGCTGATTGGTAGAAACCCCAAAGTGCAGGCAAAATGTTTGGCGATTGATGCGAAAGGGTTCATCATTATGGCAAGTGTGAGAGGGAAAAAGGAAAGCGCGCGCAAGGATGACCTCGCTCTTCTTCAGCGCCATGGCTGTATGCGCGGCGGCTTTATGCGGCTTGGCTGACGCAGCTGCTGCAAGCGTCGATTCTATTCCGACGCCGCTGGAGCGCGTGGCGTTCGGCTCCTGCAACGACCAGTCCAAGGCGCAGCCCATGTGGCAAACGATCTTGGACAGGAAGCCGCAACTGTGGCTCTGGATGGGCGATGTGGTGCGTAAATGAACGCTACACAGTGACGCTACAGGTGTTTTGTGCTCTGGCTGATATCGGATGCTGTATTTGATCTTATGTGCAGATCTATGGTGACTACAGAGAGATGTGGGAGCTCAAGTCGTACGTGCCGCCGTTCCAGTTCTTCCGAGAAGCGCCGCCCGAGATGCTCCATGAGAAGTACGCGTACGTAAGCGCAAGCAATGTTATCCGATAGCTCGATCGATAGCATTGAGCAGTAGGCTGCGTGAGGTTGTGTGTGACGCTTTTCATATTTGGTATTGGCTCAGGTCGCAGCAGGCGAATGCTGGATACGCGCTGCTCCAGAGCCGAGTTCCAGTGATCGGCGTCTGGGACGACCACGACTTTGGTAAAGCATGCACGTTGCTTGATACATGCCTCTTGTGCGTTTCGCTCATGCGCTAACTGGTCGTATGCGTCTGTTGTCTATTGGTAGGACGAAATGACGGCGACAGGACGTATTCATACCGCGGACAGAGCCAATCGCTGTTTCTGGACTTCATGGGCGAACCAAAGCAATCGCCGCGAAGGCAGCAAGAGGTATCGGAAAATCATATCTTCTGGTTCCAAGGCATTGTCTGCTACCTGCTGTATCTGACGTGATGTGTTTGGAACCAATAGGGCGTGTACGCATCGTACACCATTGGCACCAACGAACGCACAGTCAAGTTCATTCTCCTGGATGTCCGGTGAGTGTCTACAAAGCCTGTTTCAGCAGACCTTGCATTTCAGCGAACTAAAGACTGACCATTTGTAACGTTTTGCAGGCACAACAAGGATCCGTACCAAGATGCTCACGATGACGCAGACTTTCTCGGTGCCACCCAGTGGGAGTGGTTCGAGCGTGAGGTCGCGACGTCCACTGCTGCGTTCAACGTGATTGTCTCGGGCATCCAGGTGCTACCTACAGACCGCTTGTTCGGTGAGGAGAACTGGCACCGGTTTCCGAAGCAAAGGGAGAGATTGCTCGGCACTCTGCTTCGCTCGAATGCGAGAGGAGTGATCTTACTGAGGTAAATGCGAACGCCTTGTTTCCACTCTCTACGAAAGGGCTCCTTGTAGCGCATCTAACGGTCTTGTGTGTTGTGCATATAGCGGAGACGTCCATTTCGCCGAGATAAATGAGATCCAGTGTGACGAATACAGGAATCTCATAGCAGAAGTCACGAGCTCAGGCTTGACGCACAGCGTTGTACGTTTGGTATCATCTATGCAACGCTGGTGAAGCTTTGGCTTCGGACTTTTGATGACTAATGTTGCTTTCGCCTTTGCACCAATCAATAGAGCGTGACTCGCAGCCAAATTCTGGGCTCACTCCCTCAGTTGGTCTTCCGGATCGCGAACTTCATCCTGCCGTGGGAGTTCCGACCGCACCAGCAGCAGCACTATGGCGGTCTCAACTTTGGCGAGCTTCGTTTCAACTGGGAAGCCCACCCCGAGCCCACAGCGACCGCTCGAGTCGTGGACGTGGACGGCAATGTCCAGCTTGAGTACACTTTCTCCTCCCACTACTACTTTGAAAGTGGTGATGGTGACAGCGAGACGCGAGCGCCATGCCACCCCATTCGCGAAGAAGCACCGCCACTGGTATTCATTCGCCGCGTCGTGTTCGTGTGTGTGGTCGGATTGGTGCTCGTCTCGATCCCAATCATCTGCATGCTGGCGCTGGGCGTTGTCTTCGTGGTCTTCAAACACGCGTTCAGATTCATGCACGACCAGCAGCGCGAGCTGTTTGATGCGCAGTATCAAAAGATCGACTGATCCATTTTTCCATATATCTCGACAGAAAATGGATGGCGCTTGCAAGAGCGACCTTTCAGGCTCCGCTGCATCTGCATCTGCATCTGCGTGTGGAAGAAGACCAAGAAGAGTGACAGCGACGCCACAAGCAAACGGTCCTCCTTTCGAGCGTATCAACACAGCACTTCCACAGCGACAAACTGATAACGAATGAGAGCGCTGCTGGTCGTCCTCGTGACGGCGCTTGTCGCCCCATTCGCTGCTGGAGCTCAACGAGTGTCTGGGCATCGAGATGAGCCAGTTGCAGACCACCCCGGCGTGTATGAAGCTGTTCAACGCCTGCGAACTGGGCGTGAGCAAGCTCAACAAGCAGCTGCACGTGACCTCGGAGCTGCAGCGCTTCAACCCCGTGAGCGTGATCTCTGCGAGCGAGTCTATCGTGAATGGCACGGACGACACGCTCATCGCGATGCTCGTGCAGCTCGCGCCGATCGCCGAGTGCGTTGAAGCCCCGAAAGAATCCAACACCGTGATCAAGAAGAGGTGAGTCAGCGCTTTAGTGTGGATGCTTTGGTGACTTGACGAGCAGACTGGTGAGTGAATATTGTGCTGGTTGCGAATTTGTAGTTGCACGTTCGCCATGTCCAAGGCTGAGATCTACAGCATTCTCGTGACCTTCGACCCGGAGAAGAGCTGGAGACTCGACGGCTACAAGCACCACTCGCTCACAGGTAATTACGATCCTACTAGCCCAATCTCTAAAGCGAGCTCGATCTAATCTGTGGCTTCCGTTATTTGCCAATAGCGAGCGAGCGGTCCGAGATCGTTGAGCAGTACAAGAAGGGCAAGTTCTACGGGTCGAACCTGGCGATTGGCATCTTCGATTCGCCCAACGTGGCTCCCGAACCCGCCACGAACTCCCAGCAGTGCCAGACATTTACGCTCTCCGCTCGGCATCTTCGTTGTGCTCGGCTCGGCTGTGCTCTCGATCGGTCTGCTTTCCCACCACAGACGACGCCTCAACAACGGCTACGCGCCGATCGTGATCCTCAAGCGGCGCCAGCTGCAGGCGGAGGCGAAGATCAAGAAGGCGACGATGAAAAAGAGCAACAGCAGCGCGGCGAATAAACCAGAGCTCTCTTCGCTTCGCCAGCCGAACCCAGTGCCTGCAAACGAAGAGACGACGATCAAGCACGAGCAGAACGAGCGCTTCGCAGTTTGAGCATCGTGGGATTGGACCCCTCCAGCCTTTTCTAATCCAACAAGTCTTCCAAGGCGCACTACGAAGCGGAACTCAGGTGCAGCAACACACCAGCTTCTTCGTACCGAAAAGGTTCTCGATGCGCAATAGGACGTGCTACAGGTGCAGCAACCTATGAATGAGTTTTTCTGGCTTGCTTTCGTGCTGTTCCTTGTTCTTATCCCACGCGCTGAGCCTCCTGACTTCGTCGAGGTCGCATGAGGAAACCAGCCAGCCAGCCACAATACCCAAAAGACCAAAACCAAATGGGGGAATTGCATGCATTTTGGGTTGGTTTCGATTTCTCCATCTCAAGAGAGACAAACACACCAAACCTTATCACTTCTTGAAAAGACCAAAGTAGATCAGCAAGAGGATCGCAAACACGATGAAGCCCGCGGCTGCGATGAGCGCTGTTCGCTGTCGCTTGTCGCGCGCCGACATGCGGCTCACGATGCTGCCGCCTCGACGCGCCAGGTCGTTCACGCCCTTTACCTTGGACTGCGTCGCCTTGATCTTGTCGCGGTTGCGACCCAGCTCGTCTGTGATCGCCAGGGCTGTACCGACATAAAGAAAGACGAGGTTACTCGACTGCTCAGTGATAGATGGTCGTGGAAAGAGCTGTTGATGAGATGATGCATGGTACGCACCAACTTCTTCGGTCTCGGCGACAGTCCGTCTCGCAGCGTCGATCTTGTCGGTCGTGCCTTTCATTCTGTTTCACCACGCAGTCAATCAGTCGCAGTTAGCGAAACAGCTCTCAAAGACGCTTTCTACAGACCAACATGGATGCAAAGTCACACGTACTTGTCTGTTGCTGCTTTCATGCGGTTGCGCTGGTCCACCGACGACTTCTAACAAGAAGAACAACAAAGCACACATCAGCTCATTGTCTCCAGCTTTGCTTGCTTCCTTGATTGAAGCGCAATAGCAAAAATGCAACGCACCGCCAGGTCGTCACGGTCGCCGAACAGCCCCTCGCGCTCCTCCTTCTCGCGGATTGTGGTGTGGTCCGACTTTAACGACGCGAGGCTCTTCTTGTACTGGTCGACCTTCTTGGACAGCTCACGGCGCGTCGCAGCATCGAGACTCCGCACCTCCAGCTCCATCTGCTGAACCTGTTTGCGCACAGACAGCAGAACAACACGGAGAGGTACACTATTAGCCTCCCATCATCTCTACAAAGCATGCGCTGATAGTGTAGATGTGTGGGCGATTACCAGCTGACTCGCTTGTGTGAGCAGGTCGCCAATGTGCAGGATGCTCGCCTTCTTCTTTTCTGATGGACCAAACAGTCACAATCACAGTCACAAGGGAACACATGAACCATCAGCACCTTAGCATCAGCCCGCACGCACGCAATGCGCATACACGCAAACGCACCCTGCTGGTCTTCATAGGACCCCACTTCGCTGATCTTCTTGGAGATGTCGCTCGTGAGCGCGCGGTACTCTTCGTCGTAGCCGTCGAAGATGGACGTCATTCTGTCGAATGAAGAGGCGGAAGAAGAGGAGGGGGTGACGGACGCCACTTTGCTGCCTTTCTTGTGTGAGGAAGGTGGTGGACGCGGGTGTGTGTGGAGCGATGGAGCTGGGCTTCACGCACAGATGGATAGAGAGAGAGACGCTGGTGGTGCTTGAGTGCTGCCGCTTCCTTCTTGCTTTCTTTGCGTTTTTGGCAGCTCGTCTCGTCAGAAAGGGTATTTTTACTTTAGGTCAACTCACAAGCAGAAGCTGAACGGTTCGACACCTGAAATAACCAACACAACGCCTTCTCAAAATAACCAACGTCCTATTCGTACAGCTCATTCTCCGCAAAGTGCGGATTGTCCTTTTTCGGACTTTGCTGAGAGAGCGAGACTGACTATCAAATCACAGAAACAAAATCGTGTGCCACTTGTCACGCTCTCACTCAAGAGCTCCTGCCTGCATTTGGATCCGTCACTCGCCGATAGCTCGCGTCTGGACACAAGCCCACAGGTCCAGCACCGGCAGTCTAGTTCATTCACCCACCTGTCTCCGCCATGCGCCGCTCCCTCCTGTCGCTGCTGGCACTCTGCCTGGTGCTCGCTCTCGCGCTGCAGCACACAGTCACGGCTGAGAGCGTGCTCGCCGACGATGACCTCGAGATCCGCGAAGAGACCGTGGACACCACGGGCGACTCGGCGCAAGCGCCGCAGCTGCCGCCGCTCACAGAGGAAGAGTTCGCGAGCGTCATGATGAAGGTCTCGAACAAGTGCATCAAGCAGGTGCAGGAGAACCCTACGGACCCGACCAAGGTCTCGGACCGCTGCCGCGCCGAGGTGGCGAGCAAGATCCAGCGCTTCCTGGCCAAGAAGAACAGCGCCGAGAGCGACGAGAAGAAGAGCTCGAAGCAGAAGAAAGCCGGCAAGCCGAAGAAGACCAAGAAGAAGAAACTCACGCGCGCGCAACGCGAGGCTGCCGAGGCGCTCAAGAAAGAGGAGGAGTACCAGCAGACGCTGCAGGTGATCATCGGCTTTGTCGTGACGTTCGTCGCAGTCATCGGCGGCGCGATCTTCTTCATCAACCGAAAGCTCAAGGACGCCGGCATGTACTACCCAGCGGACCCCACGGCCAAGTCGGACGGCTGCTGCGGTTAACCCCAAGTCTCTCGATAGAGACCAGTCTTCAATAGCAATCACTCCACCACTCACTGGTCATGCACGTACGTGTTCGTCAGAATTGGTTTTTCATATCGAGTTGCATTTTCTTGGTATTCGCGTGTGTTTAAATGGGTTGAATTGAATGTTGTAAGTACATTATAAGTATGCCACCGCCCAGAGAGACCTAGCAGGAGTCCTGGGGGGCTTGGCTTGCCTCTATGGTGCTGGTTGATATCTCGCTAAACTGGCGAAGTGTCGGTCTAGACGACAGAGTTGATGGCGCCGTGGTTGACCGCCTTCCCAGACATGATGAGCGGACTGTCCTCTTCGTCGGTCGAGTTGGCGTCCGCGGTCTTCTCGCTGTCGCCGCTCGTCGCGTCCGTCTGCTTGTCCGAGAGGATGATCACGCCCGCGACCGTCGTGACGATGCTCAGCGGGTACAGACACGACTGCCACCACGAGTTCATCCCGGTGTTCTCGTGGAAGAAGATCACGCCGGAGATCGAGCCGATGAGGATCAAGAACGCCTGGTAGATCGCCACGAGGTAGAGCGCGTCGTACTCCCGCAGACCCAGGTCCAAAATGTAGATGCCGCCACCGGCAGACGAGAGCGCCGCCGCGATGATCAAATACGTCTCTGCGTCGCTCCAGACCGCACCGCCTTCTGTCAGGAGCTCCACAGATGCCTACGACGGACAGCGAGATCAATTAGTCCGCTGCAACTTCAATGGCGCCAGTCGCTCGAAGGAATCTATGCGCAATACCTTCAGAAAGAAGAGGTTGCCACCGATGAGCCCTGAGAGCGCTCCGTAGGCAAAGCGACGCCATCCGCACTGTCGCGGCGCATGGCAAATGATCCACACGAGCTGTCGATCGCAAAAGTAAGCGATGCAGCGTTAGAACACGCAACACACAAACCCACGACAAGAACAACTTCAAGCCATCTGTCAAACACAACAAATCTATCGCATGCTCTCACCCCAAGCGCGCCGATGGACGCTGCAATCGCGTACCAGATGAACACGCGGCCCTTGAACAGCGCAAAGATCTCGGCGCTCTCGTGCTTCGGGGTCACGTGGCTGCCCGAGAGCCCCACCATCATGCAGCCGACGAGGATCACGGCCGTGCCCTTGAGGTCGTGCGCCGACAGCTTCTCCTTGAGGATGTACGGTGAGAGAATGATGTTCCACACGACGCTGAAGCCCGCCATGGGTGCCAAGATCGACTGTTACGTAGCAGCAATAAGCGCACAGACGTGATGAGCATCAGGCGCATGGGTAAACCGATAGAGATGCGCCGTAGGAGCACACACACGTAAGAACACACTCACCTGTGCCGCATACGCGTACGAGAGCGCGTCGAAGACCGGGTTGAGCACGAACACGCAGACCGTGGCGGCGATCTGCACCGAGTACCCCTGCGTGGACGAGTGCGCGAGCTTGAGGAAAACCTTGCCGAGCGTGCCGAAGAGCGTCGCGGTCAGCGACAGCGCCACGCCGATCATCCACAGGTCCATCGTGTCGTCCTTGACTCTCTATGTGATTGAGTGGCAGGCTGTCTATCTACCGGACTGGCCGGATGAGCGAGTGAGGGGGAAGACGGCAACTGGCAACTGACAACTGGCGATGGATCTATTCCTGTCGTCGAGCGAGGGAATGCGAAGCTGCTGCTTGAAGGCGCTCGCAAATGGCGAGTAGAGGCGCACTGCTTGTGTTGTTGCGCGCTGCACTGTTCTGAATGCGTATGTCGCTTGTAAAAGAGATGCATTCGTTTTCGGAGGGGGAGATGATCCCTTCTAAACCGACACTTGCTTGGCGATCAGCTGTGGAGGGTATTTGCTCTCACCTGCTGTCTAACGCACACGCCAGACTAAAAATGCCGACCAACTGCAGTCAAAAGGCTGCGAAGTAGCAGGTGGTGGGTCGCACAGCTCACGTAACGGGTACTGAAACGATCCGGATCCATTTATAGAGGTTTATGCTGAAAAGAAACGGCTGCCGTCGAATCGCACAAGTGACAGACGCGTGGGCACGAAAATGGGAGGTTCGCAAATCAACAACAGCGGCAACATGACAAATTCCCACACACACACAATGGCCACCACCAAGTGATGTGTGTGTGATTCACTCGTCCTGCTGCTTTCTTCATTGCTTTGTCTGGTTTGGGCTTTGTGCTATGGTGTTCGGAATCAAATACTACGAGCAATAAAAATGAAGAAAATGAAAAATGGAGAGAGAAACAGTTCCCACCCCACCACCACCACCAACGACCGAGAGCTCCATCCTCCTCCTCCTCCTCATCGTCTTGAAGAGCGCCTCGTGTCAACTACACAGAGACGGTCGGGTGGTCGTTGTTCGCAAACGTGCCCTCGCCCGCGTCTTCGTCCTCGTCGTCGTTGTCCGAGTCCGAGTCCTCGAGCGAGTCCGTCTCGTCCGCTGGGGCGTCCGCCTGCACCGCAGCTTCAATGTCGAGGTCGTTCGAGTCCGCGAGCACAGAGTGCAAGTTGCTGTCGTCGTCGACCGAGCTGTCGCGAGCGCGCGCGACAGCGACCGCAGCGATGCCGACCACCGCTGCGAGCGCGCCGATGATGCCGCAGATGAACACGATCGGAGCCGTCTCGGTGGAGAAGAAGCCGTTGTCGCTCTTCGACAGCTTGGTCGCGAGCTCCGTCACGCGGTCAGCCTTGGCATCGACAGCCTTGACCGCGACAGCTTCCTTGACCTTCTTGTCAGCGTCCTTCTTCTTCTCGTCCGACTTGGCGGCAGTGGCTTCCTTCGCCTTCTTCTTCTCGTCCATCTTCTCGGCACCCTTCTTCTTCTTGTGGTGGTCGTCCGACTTCTCCTTCTTCTTCTTCTTCTTCTCATCGATGTCCTTCTTCTCGTCATTGTGAGCAGGCGCCTGCACCGTGATGTCGCCGCCAGTCTTCACATGCTGGCCGTTCACACTCACGTCCACTTTGCCGTGGTTGACCATGACGTTGACTGGGACGCCTTCAATCTTGAACTTGTTCTCGCCTTCCTTGAGCTCAAAGTCCTTCGTGATCTCATGACCCTTGTCGGCGTGCTTGTGCTTGTGCTTGTGGTGCGACGACGCGTGCACTTCGGTGACAACTTCACCCTTGTGGAGATGCTTGTCGTCGGCGTCCTTCGCGTGCTTCTTGACCGACGCAGTCGACGCGTCCTTCTTGAAGATGCGCACCGAGCCGTGCGCGTACGTGCGCGTGATCTCGCCGTTCTTGGCGACGGTCTCCTCACCCTTCTTGGCTTTCTTCTTGGCTTTCTTCTTCGCCTCCTTCTTGGCTTTCTTCTTTGCCTCCTTCTTCGCTTCCTTTTTCGCCTCCTTCTTCGCCTCCTTCTTCGCCTTGGTGTCGTCCTCCTTGGACTTGGTCTTGTTGTCCTTGGTCGAAATGAGCACCGAGCCGTTCGGGTAGTCGATCTTGGTCTCCTCGGCCGCCTTCACCTCGACGTGCTGGTGCTCCTTGTGGTGGTGCTTGTGCGCCGCCACGTCCTTGGCCTCAACCACGCCGCCCACGTCCGCGAGCGCCACTGCCGCCGCGATACACAAGAGAGCAACTCCTCTGCGGAACACCATCTTCCGTATTGCTGTCGCTCTTTGCTGCGAGTTGCTTTCTTTCGCGAATTTGTCGAATGAGGAGGAGCTGCTTCAAGCACTGCAACAGAGTCAAGGCAAAAAAAAGGCAGACTGAAAAGCTCACCCACACACTCACTCACACACTCGCGCCTCTCTGCATTTTTCGTTTCACAGACTGAGATATAATGTATCACTTGGGTATCCATTTATACAGGCAGTCTCGATGGGTGGTGCTATCGAAAGTGGGTTACACAGATATGGATTGTGACGGGCTGATGCAAAGAACGAGGCTTTAGTCGCATGGGTTCACACACTGGCACTAACTCTGCAACTTGATATGCCAACTGCTAGAATCGATGTCCGTCCCATTTTCAGCACACAATCAGTCGAGTTTGCCTGCACAAGTGAATACCCCCTTGCTGTCGATCAGCTCTCGGATCGTTTCTCTCTCAGGCTCACTTTTTCAACCAGCAGGTTCGTTTCGCAACTGCAAAGCGACTGCTCACGCTTCTGATGTGGCCCACTCCACGTGCTCGGAAAGTGGCGCGAATGGTCCCTATTTTTGAATAATTATTCAAACATTAACATAGATTATTCGAGTTTGGAAATGCAGACATGTTGATCAAAGTAAACTGCTACTTTGCTGCTACTGCTGGCAGTTGACTCCCCAAGCGTATGTGGCATACGACAAGTGGTTGCCGCCCCAGCCGCCGTAGAGCTTGTCGGCCGCCGGTGCGTCCTCGTCCATGCCCGCCGCAGCGCCGACGATGAACGGGATGAAGTGCTCGGTGCGCGGGTGCGCCTCCGCCGCCGACGGCACGCGCTCCCACTCGAGCAGCTCCTCCTGGCGCTGCGTGTAGCTCAGTCCCGAGTCCGCCGCGAACACGCTGTCGAGCCACTCCTGGAACTCGAGCGCGTACGGCACGACGTCGTAGCCGCCGCCGTCACCGCGTCGGCCGTGGGTCGCCTGGCCCGAGCAGATGATCAGCGTGCCTTGCTCCCGCAGCGGCGCGAGCGCGCGGCCGAGCGCAAAGTGCGCCTTCGTGTTGAGCTTGGAGTTGATCGAGAGCGTGACGATCGGGATGTCTGCCTGCGGTCGGATGAGCATCATCGGCACGAACGTGCCGTGGTCGTAGCCGCGCTCCACGAGCGTCGACTTGATCTTGTGCTGCTTGAGCAGACCGTGCAGCTCCTCGGCGAACTCGGTGTCGCCCTTGGCGCCGTACACGAACTCGTACGACTCCTGCGGGAAGCCGCCGTAGTCGTAGATCATCCCCGGCGCGCTCGCGCGCGAGATCTCGTGCTGCTCGGTCCGGTACGACTCCCAGTGCGCGGAGATGACCAGGATGCGCGTGGGCTTCGGGGAGCTCTTCGGGTAGAGCTTCTTCCAGATGCCCGCGACGTTCTTGGACGGCTCGCTGGTGCGGTTCTGATTGCCGTGCTTGAGCAGCCACATGGGACCGGGACCGTGCGAGACAGCGAGCACCGGGTGGCGGAAGTCAGTCATCGCGGATGCAGAGTCGGTGTAGAGCAGGTGGGCTGTCGACGGGAAAGCGGGAATGATGTCCATCGAGATGCGTGCTCATGAGCGAGGCGCATGCGCAGCATGTGATCCTATCGCCCTCTCACTCACTCATCCACTTGTGGATGCTCTCAGTTGTTGTTGTTTTGACGGTCTTCAAATCTCCCAATTGATTGGCTGAAAAAGTATGATGATGCATCATAGATATTCTTGAATGGAGGTTGAGATCCTCCATTCGAGAGATCCGAGCCACCTAGAATCTTCATTCATCTTTCTGCATTCCTTTCGACGAGTCCTCTGTGCGAGAATGTGATACACTTCATTGCCGCATCCTGACTGGACAAATTTGGCAATAATGTTACACCTAATAACTAATACTACATTGAAGACAATCGACAATCAACAATCGATAAACGAAGAGTTCTATTGTGATCTCGAATCGAATAGTAATATCCTAAAGCAATACGTTGATGAACTGAGTGTCTCCCCTGTCTTTCACATTAATGCACTCGGAATGACGTGGCAACGAAGCATTTGAGGCATCACTCAGTCCGTCGCTCGGATCCTCTCAGCGGCCGTGGAGAGAGGGATCTTCTCTGTGGCAGACGAAATCGGCTGGAGCGCTTGGTACACTGCGTCGGCTGAGAGGTCGAGCTGCTGCTGCTTGTTGTTATCATCCTCTGACGTGGAAGCACGCGAGGTGGAGGGGTACACGAGCTGCAATCAGGACCACAATGGAAGACAACAACCTTTTGTCAGTATCAGGCAGGTCGCTGTTGAAGCGACGACCTTGATGGATGGAGCACGTTACTCTGTGGAGCTCGGGAATCGTCGCCTCGCGCACTTCGTGGTCTCGCCAAACGAACGAAGCGCCGAACTCGTGGTGATAGCGCGTGTCAACGAGCTTTACGAGCTGATGATAGAGCCACACAACATTTAGTAAATGAGCTCCGAGCGGCTCGAGTTTAGCAGTTTTGAAGAAGGATGCGCACCTTTTCATCCAGTCGGCAGTAGTATCGACAGAGCAGCAGGAACCCAAAGTCCATGACTCTCTTCAAGCGTCATTTGGGTACAAAGCAACGAGGACCAAGATCGAACTTGAACATACGAGCTTGAAGAGCGCTAAGGAGGGGACGAGGACACGTACAATCTTCACTTCCAGGTAGATTTCTCCGAGGTCTCTCACGTCGTCTGCAACCACAAGGTAAGTTGTATGGCAGGTGAGAATTGCGAACGCATTTAACCACAGAGAAGCTCGGGGACTAGTTGCTGACCTACCTTCAAACAAGATGACGCGGTCGTAGTAGAGAATCTGGACCTGCTGCATGAGTTTCTCCAGCGGCAGCTTCTCCGTCGCCTTCTCGCCCACCACAGGAATCTACATATCCACAATGCAACCCTGATGTAAGCTAGGAAGTCGCAGCAATAGAAGTCAGTCCCGCAGCTTACATATCGTTTCTCGCCATCTGCAGGCGAGCGCTGCTCCACCGCGACAGAACCCTTGTAGTCGGTTCTGCAGAGATACACACGAGATAAAAGAGCTCTCAACAGTTACAGTCGCTGATGATACCTGATGCTCTTTTTCTCTCGATTGGCGCACCTGTAGGTGAAGTCAAACGCAGACTGGTCTGGATCCGAGCTGCCACAAGCCAAAGCACACATTGCGCGCGCACATTGATCAGCAACATTGGTCGCACGACCAACAGCAATCCCAGCTCTACTGACAAACACACCACCAAACTGAGCGCCACCACTTACGCGCGCTCTGCTCGAGCCTGCGCAGCCCACATGCGCAGCGCGGTCGCCGCCTTGAATTGGATGCTCAGCCCCGACGCCGCGTGCTGCAGCGTCATGCAGTTGCCGGCGAACACCATCTCAGGCAGCGACACCAGCGGTTTGAGGCACAGCGCTCGCGCCAGAGCGTCGCGCTCGTCGGAGCTCATCGCGGGCTGGCTGCGTCTGAGGAAGCGCCATCCGCGGACGTCCGCGGACGTCTCATGTGTCTTTGCTGCATGCATCTCGACCTTTGTAGCGCCATGATGGACGCTGTCATGCTCCATCATCGTCATGATCACTCAGAAGAAGGTTGCTTCGAGAGCTGGAGTGTCCTGACTCAAGGTGGCCCACATCAAAAGCAACTGATCAAAGTGGCAGAGCTTATGCAAGTCTGTGTGGCCCACACTCTGCAACGATTGATCTGTGATTGACGCCTAGGCACAGTGGAGAATCAGAGCGAAAGATATCCAAAGACAGTGTATTTGCGGTCGTCCTCATGTTTGTGTTTGGTGCAGCGTAAAGTCAGCACGTCCCGCACACTGTACTTAGTACAGCGACAGATAGTGGTGTTTGAAACAGCAGTGCTCAGTCTTTTGAGAAGAGGGAGAGAGTGATGCGAGATGCTTTCAACACCTCTGTTCTCTCATCAAGATCACAGGACGACGAGCGAGCGAGCATCAACATGGGCTGCCTGACGACAAAAACGCAGCAGCAGTTGGCTCAGAACTTGTACCCAGAAAGAAAGACCCAACCGTCTACAGTATTTTGCAACAAACGTGGAAGTGGTGAGATGGCAATTGAAGGCAATGGAGAGTGACTTCTGCTCCATGTGCAGCCGTCCGTGTCCGACATTGCAAGCCACTGTGACCCCTCCAGTCCATCCATCCTCCATCCATCCACAAATGGCTAACTCTTCTGAGTCGACGACTCCAGCACCACGTCGACACTTGAACCCACCAATGAGAACGAAAAATCGATGCCAATCTGGGATCCTGACACGCGAGCGTCATCACGAGGCTCGCCACCACCCAATCACGCTGCGACTCAAATCGCTCCTTTTCGACTCCAAACGGACACCATGCGATGCAGCCAATCGAAGGCGCGTATTCGGCGGACTGGATCGACCGAGCCAATCAGCGGCCTCCAGGGGGTTCTTCGTGCGATTGCGCTCGTCTCTTTTTCTGTCACCCATCCGGACATCTCAGTTGCTTGCATCTTGCACAGCTCGCACAAGAGCGAGGACATTGCTGCATTGGCTCTTGCACCACAAAACCACCAAAAACTCAAAAAGAGAGAGAGAGATCCATGCACATGTGGCTCTCTTGCATCCCTGCGACCGCATCAACAAGCTAATCCAAGCAGACGCGCACCCTCGTTGCTGACCAATCCTTTTGCGGACCCATGTGCTCGCGTGTCAAGTCGCAAATGGCGTTTCGCATGTTTTCGCCAGCGACAAAACGAGCGCTTGTGTGCGTACGCACTCGCGTGACCTGCTTGAAGTTCAGTGCAACCGGCTAGTGTGCTGTGCTGGTGTGTGAGTGTGTGTGTGTGTCCCAACCAATCCTGATCGACCAGCCAGCCAGCTAGCAGCGTCCAAACGGTTGTCTGCTGACAGCGTGCTGAGCTGGACCTGCTCCAGCAGGTCCAAATGGCAAAGTGCGGTGTCTTTCAAACTTCAACAGGGAAACAACATGCGACAGATTCGCAAAAACGGAGCCAAACGACAAAAACCACTTGTCAACTGCTTCGATCTGGTAGGGGTAGGCAGTGCGATGGCCCGGCTTTGTGTCTCCTGTTGTTCAATTGAGTCAAACCAAAATGGAACAAAAACGCGCTCCAAATAGAGCTCCAAATAGAGAGAGAGAAACGAGTTTCCCACACTTGCTCAAGTTGTTGCTGCTGACAGCAATGGGACTCGAATCCATTCAGTTGGCTCGAATCTCTCTTGTGAGGCAGGCGGAATCGCTTGCTGTCGTTTTGGAGGTGCAGGCTATCCAAGAAGGCAGGATCCGCTCGCTGCTCGCTAGCCGTTGAGGCAGTTGGACTCCCGCATGTGGTTCGTTGTGGCTGCTATGCGAAGCGGCGATAAGCCATCTCAAGGAAGCCGTCGGATAGCATTGTGAGTCTGCCCAGCACAAAGCTCAAAGCGCATGGAGCAGCAAGTTGTCCAGCACCCGCCCAGATATGTGTGTGCTTGCTTGTTTTGCTGGCTTTGTCTCCAAGTGTTCCAAGAGCGAGCGAGCATAGGAAATCGCTCTCAACCTTGTTTGTTTGGACTGCTGCTGGGTTTGGATGTGTGGGGGAGTTTCAAAAACCATCGGGCTGCGAGGGCTGGGGGTGCGATGAGACGTGCGGGTAGGGGGATCGAGCACCACATCGTTCGCGACCTTTTGCTTTTTCACTCACAGTACGCTGCTTCTGATCAGACAGGCGTGACTTCAAAAGTTCATCCTTTTTTTGTTGCTGTTCGGACACAACTTGGGTTTTGTATCGGAACCTATCTCTAGGGATAGGCTTAGTAATCCAGGATAGGTGTTCCTGAATGCTTACAAAAACGAAGTGAAACTCAGTCTTCGTACCTAAGAGGACGAGAACAGTGCACGCATCCTTACAGAAAACAGACGCAAAAGGACTCGTTTCTTTTCTCTATGCTTTCTCAGTGAGAGCTGCCTGCATGTCATAGCAAGGACTCGCTAGTGCGCTTGTTTGCCTCTGCACGCGCTCTCAGGCTGGTGATATTCGTATACTCGCGCTCCCACGCCAACATCTCTACCCTGCGCGACGAGAGAGGAAGCAAGCAGCACAGCACGCCTCGCTGTCTTATTCTTTTTATCTGCCTGTGTTCCTCACCAAGCAAGCAGCCACTTGCTCTCTCCCTGCCTGGCAGAGTCGGCGTATTTTACAGGAAAAGAAGGAAGAAACGGTCTGTCCGGTTCGTCGCATACAAGCAAGCAAGCAAGCAAGCAAACGAGCAAGTCCGCTGATCGCGCCAGCTTGCATTTGCTTCGACTTGCGCCGCACACAAGAAACACAAGAACAAGCAGCAGCGCAAGACAACAACGACAAGAGACAGGTAGAGAGAGAGAGAGAGAGAGAGAGCAGCTCGATGGTCGAGGTCGATTGCGCAGTGCTGCTGTCACGCAACGTGTTTGCGCGCCTGCCGCCCTACAACCCGTTCGTGGGCACATTCCACCATGCGCCAAGGTCCGTCACTTCTTTGCTGTGACTTGTTTGCTGTGAATGTGCACAACTGACCTCTGTTATTTGCTTGCTATGTGCTCGCTTCCTAATTGCAGTGCCGGCAACCGTGGCGCCGTGTACTTCTCGGGCGACATCGTGGGCATGTCGGAGCTGGAAGAGCGCAAGAAGTTCCGGCACAACCCGCTCACGGGCACGTTCCACTCGCTGCCGGGCTACTACGACCCGCTGCACCGCCTGAGCCAGTTCCGCAACTCGGACGACGACGTGGACACGTCGGACACGGACTCGATGCGCTCGTTCATCGCGGTGGACATTGGCGACAACGAGGAGCTGGACCAGAGCCAGGGCGGCGGCATGCTGCTCAACCAGCCCAAGTCGCTCTCGCGCATGTACAGCGACTCGAACTGCATGACCAACGCCGACCCGTTCACGCGGCCGCGGCGGTTCAGTGACTCGGACGCCGAGTCGTTCTTCCACGGAGGCGCCGCGCAACACAACAACAGCTACAACACGAGCAACTACAACAACAACACCAGCAGCAGCTTGCTACCAAACAGCAACAACAACAACAAGTCCAGCCACAGCAACTTGTCAGCAGACGCAGCAGCAGCAAGCAGCAGCAGCAACAACAAGATGGAGCTCACCATCGACGTGTCGTGCAGCTCGGTGCCGCGCACGCGAGCCCAGTCGCACACGCTCACGCCGCCCACGAGCAACCTGCTCAGTCTGCTCGGCAGCAACAACAGCGACGAGGAGCTCAGCACTCCGAGCGTTCGCCACTCGATCAGCGGCGACCCGTCCAAGCTCGAGTCGCTGCGCCGCTCGTCCGTCGCCAAGAAGCGCAAGTCGTCCGGCGCGTCGTCCAACAGCACGGAGAGCGAGGGCGGCGGTTCGTCGTCTCTGGAGGCGTTCGTGAACGGTCTGGCGCGTCTGGAGCTGCGCAAGTCCGTGTCCACCACGGAGCTCAGCGAGGGCTTCATCTCGACCGGCAAGGGCATTTTCCGCAAGGTCGCGTACCGCTCGTCGCTGACGGACCGCGAGCGTTCGCGGTCGCTGCAGTCGCCCACGCGCACAACGGGACCGGCGACGGTGCACTGGAGTATGTCGAACGGAGCGGATGCGGACGACGAGGCGTGTCTCGAGTACACCCAGGCGGCGCCGCGCATCCCGCTCAACCCGTTCGTGGCGCGCCGTCTGAACGACGGCGAGGAGATCCGGATCATGGCGGTGCACCGCAGCACGCCCCGCGATGCGAACCCGCACGTGATCAACCCAGGCAGTGATGGCGAAGACGAGGCTGGACTGTACCCGAAGCCGTACTTCATCCACGAGCAGGCGGTGACGGACCAGTACGAGTTGTGCGGCGAAGACCAGCTCGGCGATGGCTCGTACGCGGTCGTGAAGCCCGCGATCCGCCGCGTGAACGGCAAGGAGGTGGCGATCAAGCAGATCCACAAGCGCTTCCTGCGCACCGAGGACGCGAAGGCCGCCGTGGACCGCGAGATTGAGATCCACCTGCGTCTGCGCCACAAGCACATTGTGCGGCTGCACGAAGTGTACGAGACGACGGACTTTCTGTACCTGGTGATGGCGAAGGCCACGAAGGGCAACATGAAGCAGCTCATGCAGCGCAAGCGCCGTCTGCCCGAGTCGATGGCCGCCAAGCTCGCGCAGCAGATTGTGCGCGCCGTGTTCTTCCTGCACGACTCTGGCGTGGTCCACTGCGACCTGAAGCCCGAGAACATTCTGCTGAGCGACCCGAAGGTGCCGAACAACCAGGACTCGAACGACTCGAGCTCGCCGACGTTCAAGCGCAGTCCGACGTCGGCGCTGGACCCGCACGCGGACGTGAAAGTGCGCGACCTCCAGGTGGAGATCTGCGACTTTGGGCTGTCGGTGAAGGTGCCGGACGTGCGCTTCTACAAGCTCACGGGCGACGTGCACAAGGTTCCGTTCACGGGTCTCACGGGCACCCCGGGGTACATTGCGCCAGAGCTGCTGCAGCACCAGCCGTACGGCAAGCCCGTGGACATGTGGAGTGTCGGGATTGTAATTTATGAAATGCTCACGGGCTACGCGCCGTTCTACCCGCCGCACGCGTGCATCGAGGAGAAGGCGGACTTTTCGGACCGCGTGTGGACGACCGTGAGCCCGCGCGCGAAGGAGCTCGTCGTGGGTCTCCTCGAAGCCGACCCGGCCAAGCGCCTGACCGCCGCGGACGCGCTCTCGCACGGTTGGTTCGACACTGCGACCTTTGCGCTGTAAGAGAGAGAGAGAGAGAGAGAGAAGGTGGTTGATGAAGCTCCTGGGATCGAGAGTGGCGAGTGTGCGAGTCGAGTCGTGGGCGAGTGCGCTGGCGAGTGCGAAACTGATAGAAGACCAGCAGGAAATAGAGAGATGGAGAGCAGACGGGAGAAGACGAAGCGCACGCGAGCGAGTGCAGAAACGGATGAAGCGAGAAGGGCGGATGGCGGAACATGGTACTATTTGTGTGTCGATATTATGCGTTTGAGAAGCGATGTCTAAGAGCCTAAAAGCTACAGTAGAAGAATGGGACACAGCAACCACGTCCCTGATGTAACAGCAGCCCTTTTGATTTAGGATCTTCTTTTAGGATTTATTAACAAATAGTTTGAACACTATGAGATGTGCACGTTGGTTTCCAATTGATTCACGCAATGCTGTCTATCGAGCTTGAGTTGTTGGTCCTCCTGCGGTTGTCTTGGCGCGCTTGCTGCCGTTGCCTCGGTCGTCCATCCACTGGAAGAACTCGCAGCGCGCGTCCGGGTTGCCTTTCTCGCCCTAGCAAACAAATATGTTCACCAACGAGTTCAATCGGAAACGAAGACACGACGAGTTGCTGAAAGAAATGATGAGATTTCGTACCGCTGGCTTGGTGCACACGTAGAACTTGCGTCCCCAGTTGTCGTTCGTCTTGAGCACTGTGCGCAGCACCGTCGGCTGCTGGCAGTGGCAGAGCGGCGTCTGCGGCGGTTGGCCGCTCAGCACCTGCTTCCACGCGAGCTGCCGCACCTCGGCGGCTTTCCGCTTCGTCTCGAACCCGAGCAGCAGCTTCTCAATGTCCGTCTCTTCTTCTTCTTCTTGATCTTCTCGTTGCTCTTGGGTGTCACTATGAGAGTTTGTATTCCCAATATGGTGGAGCACGGTTGGAGAGCGCTCTTGCTGAGGACTGGTGCTGGTTGTTGTTGTTGTTTTTGCTGCTGTTGTGCTCTTGGACTGCCCAAAGAACGACCGGATGCTCTGCTGGTTGTTGGTGCCTTTGCTCGATCGCTTGCTCCCAGATTTTCTTCTTGCTGCCTGCAATTGTTGAGCCTTAGCTGATGATGACACATTTCGGGTCGCCCGGTGCGGACTCGAGGTGCTCTGGTGCACTTGATCTTCTTCTTCTTCTTTGTGCGGGTCGACGCGCGTCTGCGAGAGGAAGCCCTGGATGCCCTGCTGCTTCCCAGCAAACTCGGCGTAGTTTCGCGCGCAGAGAGCCGCGGTTTTCACGTCGGAACCACTTTCAAACTGCACGATCCCTGATAAAACCACGGGACAATGGTCCGACCCCGTGCGTTCACGCTGAATGCTAAATAGCAAGGCAACATGCCAACAAACAACAACGCAGATAATCCAGTTAGCGTCCCACACTCGGCCAGTAGCCAAGCCAGCAAGGCTATACCCACATGCAGTCAGTGACCGAGTCGCTCATCAGATCCGGGTCCACGAGAATGTAGTCGATCCGCGTGCCGTAGTTGGTCTGTCGAGCGCCAGTCTTCGTGTTCCAGCACTGCACAGTTGGCATCCAGCAGATCCACAGCAAAGTTAAAATGTAGGAAACCAACCTCCTCCCATTTGCAGGACCGGAAACGTACAGTGTACGCCCTCGCTTCATGCGGGTGAAAGTACCGGAACGAGTCCACGAGTTTCCCACTTTCCGCCGTCGTCTCTTCCTTCTGCTCGACTGCTTGCTCTGGAACCTGAAGTTGGTTTGCGGATGCGACGTTCACGTCCAGAAGCAGCGCGTCCATCCATTTCCTGCACGGATGGTCGGCGAACGCTTGGTCGTCGCATGCGCTAGGCTCGCAGTGGTCGATCTCGCGATGCGCGATGTTGATGTCGCCCTATTGATGAGACTTGCCAGTCAAATATCAGAACACACAACAGCCGAGCAGTATAAACTACGAGACTCCGAACGCACCACGAGGATCACGCGCCTGTTCGCCTGCTGCAGCGCGCGCACGCGGTCCTGCAGCAGCTCGTGGAACGACAGTTTGTACTCCAAGCGCTCCGAGTTGCGCACCGCGGGACAGTAGACGTTGAGCAGCACGAACGCCTCGTGGTCCGTGATGACGCACCGCCCTTCCGCCTCCAGTTCGTTCACCAGCCGAGCATCGAACTAAAGATCAAAAGTGACTCAGTACGCGCCAATACGCAGCGACAGTTGACGCATTGCAGATTCTGCACAATGAGCTCCTTACCTCGCGGTGGATCTCGCCAACGTGACCAACGGGCGTGTCCGTCTTCCAGCAGCTTGTGAGCCCTTCCTCCGCGCGCACAGTCGGGATGTCGCTCTTGACGAACGTCGCCACGCCCGAGTAGCCGCCGCGCACTCTGCAGAACGAGTAGAACGCGTCGTAGCCTGTCAAGTGCACACACACACACACAGTCCGATGGTGAGCGCAAGGCATTGATTGCAGCAATGAATCCACCATTCCAACAGACCTTCGGGTCGGACGAGCTCTTCATCCAGCTCGGACCGCGTGAGCTTGGTCTCCTGGAAGCAGAGCACGTCCGCCTGCAGCTCGTCCAGCAGCTGCGCGAGCGTGCGCTTCTTCTCGCGCGTCAGCACGGCGCGCAGCCCGTTGACGTTCCACGTGAGCACGCGGATCGGCCGCACTGCCATGACAACCATGTGATGTCAGTCTCCTCCGTTTTCAATCTGAGTCTTCCTCTGAGAATGCCACTCTGAAGCACTTGTAGCATCCCTGCAGACATCTTGATCACAGTATGAGGCTGCAGGGATATAGGGATCCAGGTAGCATGCATGTGGATCAAGTTTTAGCCAATCATAGGACTTGGCGCCAACGCGACCAAATGCGAACAAAAAGCGCGCAATTCCAATCGAGCGTTCACTCGCAACTCTTGCAACCGCAAAAAGCAAGCGCCAGCAGCAAGCCCCCTCTCTGTTTCCTGCTTCGATGGACCTCGACACCGCTGCGATCCGCGCCGCGTTCGCGTCTTGCAACTTGGAGGTCGCGGACGACGCCGTCGGCGCGTGCATCTCCATCTGCGCGGACTTTGCGCTCACTGCCGACGACCTCGCGGCGCAATGGGACGCCTACTCGATGAACCACCAGCTCTCGGGTGCCGCAGACACGGACAAGCTCGCGGGCTTCCGCTCCAAGCTCGCGCAGCAGAAGTCGAGCAAGCCGAAGGAGGCGAGCGCGAGCGCCGGCGGTGCGTCCCAGAAGCGCCGCGTCAATAAGCTCTCGCAGAGCACGCCTGTGATCAAGCGCGAGCTCAAGACCGAGGACAACAGCAAGCTGGACGCGCTGTACACGATGAAGTCTCCTGAGCCAAAGCACGCGCGCTCGTTCGCGAGTCCACCGGGGAGCAACAAAGTGCAGCGCACGAACGGCATGTTTTCTCCATCGTAAGTGGCGTTTGAGCTGTATGGGGACTGTTGCTAAGAGAATGGCTTGCGGCTGACCAACTCTACCTTGTGCGTTCCTCGTGTACGCTAACAGATCACTTCAGTCGCCACCGGGCAACACGTACGAGAAGCGAACAGACGCCGGCAAGACGGTGTCGGAGTTCAATGCGCACTTGAAGAAGCAGCTCGCTGATATGAGCGGACTCGACTCGGCAGATGCGCGTGTGGAGCTCAACGCGCCATTCCCAGACCGCAACCTGTCGTCCAACTTCTCGTACATGTACACGCCGCTCTTCCAGCGCGCGATCGCTTTGGACGAGCAGCTCGTCGAGTACGAAGAGCTCGTCAAGGAGCACTACGAACTGGAGGAGCTGCAGGCGGTCGCCGACCCGACGCCAGCTCAAGTGACCGTCGTGGGTCGCATCGTCTGCGAAGCCGCCGAGGGCAAGCTGAACTCGAGCGTGGTGCAGCTGGAAGGGTCGCGCAAGACCTGCGGCGGTCAGCGCGTGCTGTTGGATCTCAGTGGCGTGCCAAACCTGCAGATCTTCCCTGGAAAGGTGCGCTTTTGCTTGATTGATTGTGTGGCTGTCTGTATGATAATCAGCCTAACTCAACCCCTTGACGTTGACACATGGTTGTAGATCGTCGCGCTTGAAGGCGTCTTTGCGGATGCGCGGAACCCGATGATCGTCAAGCGCTTCTTGGACGTACGTGTATCTATCTGCATCTTGCTGTCGTAACCTATGGAGCTGGAGTCTGTAAATACTCACCAAACACTTCAACAATTGTGTTCAAATGTGCCGACTTTAGCCCATTCCGGCGCCGATGCACAAGACCCCTAAAGTGCGCATCGATGAGCTGCAGGGAGAGAGCACCAAGCCCGTGCGCGTCCTGACTGCCTGCGGTCCCTTCACAACCGCCAACAATGTCCAGTACCTGCCGCTGAACGACCTCCTGCAAGTCGTCGTGGACCAGAAGCCCGATGTGCTCGTGCTGGTAAGTTTGTGGTTGCTAGCATTTTGTATTGCGGACTTGTTTCCAGACCTCTAACACGCTGCTGCATTGCTGGCAGGTCGGACCGTTCATTGACTCGATGCACTCGAGCTTCCAGGACGGACTCGTGGAGTACGACGGCATGATGCTCAGCTTTGAGGACATCTTCCTCTTCCAAGGTGAGCGGATTGCGTGAATGCTGTTGGAGATGCCAGTTGTGCAGTTCAGTTGCTGATCTAAAAGTCCCTCCATTGCCACAGTCATGACGCTGATCGACAAGGTGTTCGCGTCCAACAAGGGACTTCAGGTCGTCTTGGTGCCTTCGCTTCGCGATGCGAACCACGAACTCGTGTACCCACAGCCGCCATTCAACAAGCGCAAGGTGTGCGAAGCGTTCGGGTCTCCAGAATACGCAAAGGTGCGACGCCTTGATTCGATTGCGATCGATCATGTATGGGATGGTGGCTCTGACACCCGCACCTTGTGCTGTGTGGACTGTTTAGCGAATCCACGTGATGCCGAACCCGTGCACGTTTGCGATCAACGACGTGGCGATCGGCATCTCTGCGCTGGACGTGGTCGTGCAGCTGAGCTCAAACGAGTTGTACCGATCACAGGTGCGCGACCAGAACCGCCTCATGCGTCTCTGCGAGCAAGTGGTGGACCAGAGAAGGTGGGTTCTTCAAAGTGTGCTTGTCTGCTCGACGTTGAATGGGTTCTCGCTTGATTGTACTTGACCTTCGTGTGTGTGTGCAGCTTCTATCCGATCTTCCCACCACCAGCGAGCAGCGAAGCGCCGATCGATCTCCGTTATATGAAGCAGTTCCAGTTCGAGCGAACGCCCGACATTCTGCTGCTGCCATCCATTCTCAACCGCTTCTGTGGGGTACGTTTAGCGAATAGGAATGGCGACTGTTTGTTGCCTTTCTTGATCCGCCTAGTTACTGATTGTTCTGCTCTTTTCTTTTCTTCGTGAACACCAAACCAAACCAGCGAGTGCAAGACACGATTTGCATCAACCCTGGACAGCTCTGCAAGGGCGAGTCGGGCGGCACGTACGCGTCCGTGACGATCTTCCCGCTCGCGAAGGACAAGCTCGCGAGCGTCCCGGGTGACGAGACCCCGCTGTTCGTGCCCGACCGCACCATGGTCGAGATCAAGCGCATATAAACGACGGCGACGCCTAATCGTCCTCGTCGCCTCTGTCTCGTAAGATCTCGCAAGCAGCGCAACGCAAAACAGCAAGAGCATCAATAAGTTTGTCCGTCATACTCGCCTGTCAATTCCATTCCATGCAGGGATTCGCCACCCACCTCCGTAGCTGGAGCTGGAAAGCGAGCTTGCCAGCGAACTTCAGTGCTGCCAGTGCATGGTGCGTTGTGAGTTTGATCGCGACTGAGCCCTTTGCACAAACCAATTTCAGCCTTCGGGTGATTGGGGATCTGTTTCTTCCAGATCATGCGAGGCTTCAGCAAGCCATGAAAGAGTGAACGAGCGACGTGGAAGTGCGCAACTCGTATGGCGCCACCGGCGATGACTTGAGCTCCACCAACGCTAATCGTGCTTCCTGCTGAAGCTCCTCCAAACGCATTCTCCTTCCCGCCAAAATCAAATTTGAATTGTGAATGCACACATTTGTGATCAATTCATTGAATTGCCTGTTCTTGCGAATGAACACTGAAACAGCACTGACGTTTTTGGCAAAAGAACGAGACAAAGAGCTGTTGACAATGCGACCATGAGCAGTCGCAATGGCAACCAGGAGCTCCATGGCGACAGCGATGGCGACGCGCAGCGCAGTGGAGACGCTGCAAAGACAGACGGGTATGTGTCTGCACTGTGTGCAGCGGCTTCTGTGTGTCGGACTCGGCGCTCACTCACTGGCGCTGTGCACACAAAACAGAGACAAACGGGGGGCAAAAGACGCGGTCGTGGCGCGCATCAAGCACAGCTTTTACCTGGAGACGCAGGCGTTCCGCAAGCGCATCCTGGACGCGACCGACGAGGCTTCGCGCGCACGGGAGCGCGTGGACTCGTTCCAGGAAGAGATGCTGCGCGTGAAGAAGAAGTGCTTCAAGCTCAAGAAGCTGCTGGCGGAGCGCGACGCGACCATCCAGTTCCTGCACGAGCAGCAGGACGTCTCGTTCCCCGTCATGATGAGCGAGACGATGCGGAGCATCCACGCGCACATGGGCGATAACAACAACCAGCAGCACCAAGAGGATGACGACATGAGCGAAGCGGTATGCGAAGCAAGCCATTTGAGAGCAGAGGCGACCTACTGTCGGGTGGTAACGTGACTGTGTGCTATTGTTATTGTAGCCATTGTCGATCTCTAGGATGCGAGAGCAGGCGCAAGACCGTGCTGCAGTGGACGGCCGCATCCACGAATACGAAACCCAGGTATGTGAGGACTATCTGTATGGTGCTGGTGGGGTTGGTGTGGATTGCAACATTGACATGGACTTTGATGTGATACTTGTCCAGATCGCCCAATTGTACACTGAGATCCAGGACGAGAAGCAGAAGCACGAGAATCTGAGCGAGTGCCTCCGCGAGCAGAAACGCGCCAAGGCCAAGCTGATGAAAGCCTGTAAACACGCAAAGCAGGAGATCGAAGCGCTGAAGAACAACGGGATGAAGCAGTTGTTGGAGGACATGCAGAGCAAGTGCCAGGGCTTGGAGGCGGAGAACGAGCGACTGAGCAGAGAGCTAGCGGAAGAGAAGCTCAAGGTACGCGGTCTGTGAGTAGGACGGCAGATAAACTCTTTAGGACCATTTTAGCCTTGTCTTCGTTTTTGAATCCGTGGCATTTAGGTCAACCAGGTTCAGGATAACCACGAAACGGTATCTCGAGAGTTGGAGTTCCTGAGAGAGACTGAGCGCAACTGGGAGGGTACGATTTCGATATTGCGGTGCTTGGGTATTCTTGTGCTGACACATTTTCGTTTCTTGGATGTGGAAATATGTAGATGTGGTTCGAGGAAAAGATGGCGAGCTCGCAAAGCTTCGTGAGCAAATTCGAGCGCAGCAGGTGCTGATTGAGAACATGGAGTTTGACATGAAGAGCAAAACTCGCGCGCGACGGTCGAGTGTTGCGGAGCAGGACAACGAGGACGCTCGGGAGGAGGTATGTTTGTTTGCACATATCTACCTGGTACACTAACTACTTGGTGCGCCATATCCATTCACTCATCGACACTCGCTCGGTTTATAACCTGCATTCAATCTGTACTCTGCTGAACAGCGCGAGTTGCTGACACGAGCACTGGAAGCAGAACGATCGCGAGTGAAGGACGCCGAGCAGGAAATCAAAGAGCTCCGCGTGAAAACCGAGTCTCTGGAGCGCTCGTTGGATGCAAATGAGAGCTTTCCCACGGCCGCACGAATAGGAGACTCGAGAAATGGAGCAAGTGAACCCAACTCGAGAGAAAACCTGGGCGATTTGCTAAAGATGGTACGACGTTCTCTCCACACACGCCTTTTGGACTGAGCAGCTCGGGTATCAATTCTGCTGTTCAACGTTCTATTTGCTCCTCTTTGCTTGTTCAAAGGCGCAACAGCTTCGAGCAAGAGTGAACGTGCTGCATCAGCTACTGAGATCCTACGTGGAGACGGACTCAATCGACATCCAGCTGCTCGCGGGGGAGACCTGGCGAGAGGACGGCAGTTCCGAGCCACATTCGCTGTCACACGCGTCGACAGCAGCAGCAGCATCTCTATCGCCATTTTCGTCAGAGAGCTGCGAGACGAGGCTGCGCGTGGAGCTGCTGCATGTGAAGCGCGGTCTGAACGAGCTGCAGCAAATGGTCGAAGACGTCTGCGCGACCGCGATGGGGAGCTCGTGCGCACTTCAATAGAGTCCAATACGAGCGGATCTCGATCGCCTGCAGTCATGGTTGTCATGGTTTGCGAGTTGTGTGTTGCGAAGTGCTTGTTGTGTGCTTGTGGTTTCTGAAGCTGCTGAGGAACTGCCTTTTATACTTGATGTTCCTATTGCGGTCAACCCGAGGACAAACTGCACAAAACAAATATCCCGAGTGCTATGGCCGCCTCTCCCTACAAGCCAGTACGCCCCCGCCTCGTCCGAGATGGCGATGTACTACTCGCCACAGACAACGGCACAGTCGTTCGCATGGCCGTTTCCGATTGCGTCGCCCACTCTGTCGCCCTGGTGGCCGCTTCCGATCGTCTCGCCGAATGAGATGACTCTGCTTGAGACACAACTTCCGCTTGTGCCATCACTCGAGTCAGCGCACGAAAGAAAGCGTCCGCGCGCTCTGTTCCGTACGCCTCCCGTGAGTCCCGCTCGGAAGCGCCAGCGCGCCAAGCGTCCAAGTAGGCAAGCCAACCAAGCAAGATCACCAGAGGTCCCCACGCCACTACCTGCTCTCAGTGTCCATTGTACATAGCAGGATCGAGCTGACCCAGGAGCGTTTGGAAGACAAATGTGATGTGGATCTCGACAGGAGCCTTGAAGCAGCGGTTCGAGATTCAACCTCCTCTGAGGTTCCAATAGCAAACGAAGCAACCTCCGAGCGTCAGGAAGAGAGCAGCGAAGCAGAAACAATATCTACGACGCAGCGAAGCACTGGCGATACTCTCTCCGCCAAGTCAACCGATTGCGGGCTTCTATTTGGTTCCTCCACTGCAACCCCTCCCCCCTGAAGCTGCAACACGGAAAAATAGAGGCAGCAAAACCTCTTTGAAGTTCCGTGTTGCAGATTCAGAGGTACATTATCAAGATGACGCAATCACTCATGATCACGTAACCCAAATGAGACATTTCTGTCAACAGACATACACTCACGAACTCGAATCAGGTACCACGAAGAGCTTCAACACCAGACCAACAGACTCCAAGCTGGATGAACTGGATGGAGTGCTCCGATCCAGTCGTTAGCGGATGCTCTGCAGCTGCTGCACCGGCATGAAAATGGAGGAGAGGACCCTTTTCCGGCGACGAGCCTTTTGATGATGACCAACTCACGCATTCCCCAATCTCCAAAGCTCCACGCACAGCAACGACCTTTCGCACCATGAGCGCCGCCGCCCCACAGATCAAGCTCTCCTACTTCAAGATCGCCGGCCTCGGCGAGCTCTCGCGCCTGCTCTTCACGTTCGGAGGCGTCGCATTCGAGAACCACATCGTGTCGAACTTTGCCGAGTTCAAGCCATCGTGTCCATTGGGCCAGCTCCCAGTCCTCGAGGTCGACGGCAAGCTTTTCTGCCAGAGTATGGCGATCGCTCGCTACGCTGCCAAGCTCGGTGGTTTGTACCCTAACTCCCCAGTCGACGCCCTTCATGCGGACATGGTCTCGGAGACACTGGGCGAACTGTTCTCCGCGTACGTGAGCATCCGCTTCCGCGAGAAGGACGAGGCTGTAAAAGCCGAGAAGTTCAAGACGTTCGAGAGCGTGACCTTGCCAAAGTTCTTCGGCGTGCTGGAGACCATGGTCAAGGGCAAGTTCTTCGTCGGCGACAGCGCCTCGTA
>JAASFO010000143.1:0-36014 GCA_023333815.1 Globisporangium recalcitrans
CGAGCTTCTGGCAGAGCTTCTGGACGAGCTTCATGATGCTGAAGGTGGACGCAGAATCAAGACCAGAGTTTGGCGCATCCAGGAGCAAAGTGGACGGGTCCGAGAGCAGCTCGATCGCCATGCTCACTCTCCGCTTCTGACTGCCAGAGACTACTTTCGTGACGATGTCCCGACGCGAGTGTGCATGCAGTCGCGCAGTCCCATCTCGACTAGCACGCTCTGGACGCGGTCACGAATTATCGGGTCCGTGATCCTGCTGGGGAGTCTGAGCTTGGCGGCCATCTGCAGCGTTTCCAGCACTGTGTATGATTTTGCTTTGCCTTCGTTGAGGTATGCGAGGACGTCAAGTTGCACCAGGTCAGGGTGAATGTCTGCTGCGAACTTTTGAGTGGATTCTTCAGAGTCGACTCCGCGATTTGAGAGTGGCGCCTGAGAAATTACGACATCAACTGAAGCGGGATCGCCACAGGATCGTCCGCCTGGAGAGCGACAACGTGACGCAGCGCTGGTGTGACTGTGGTGCGTGTTCACAATGAGCGCGAACAGAATCGCTCAAGAAGCGACGTTGATCTATCGAGACGAGTTTGCACCAAGTGCAACTTTCAAACATAATCAAGTCGCCATTCTTCATTACGTCAACAGGGTCGACTTTTCCAAAGTTTCGAGTAAGCTCCCTCCTCACCCTTATCAGCCAATTAACCCGCTCTATCCTCTCCATCCCGCCAATCAGTGCGCTGTGCTTTTACGATGTCTCAACTGCCAATCAGAAGCCAGAACACGCGTCGCTGTTGTTTTTTTGAGATCCCTCTTTCTTTCTTTTTCTATCACAGCTTGTGTTTGTTTTTGGGGGGAAACTGTGAAGTCAAGCCAAGTCTTTTCACACTCACAGCTCTCTCATTCTGCAATCCACACCAATAGCAGCAGCAACTCAACGAACGAACGAAGAGCAATGTCTGGACGCGGCAAAGGAGGAAAGGGACTCGGCAAGGGCGGCGCGAAGCGTCACCGCAAGGTGCTTCGCGACAACATCCAGGGTATCACGAAGCCTGCGATCCGGCGTCTGGCGCGTCGTGGCGGTGTGAAGCGTATCTCCGGTCTGATCTACGAAGAGACCCGTGGGGTGCTCAAGGTCTTCCTGGAGAACGTCATCCGCGACTCGGTGACGTACACGGAGCACGCGCGTCGAAAGACGGTGACGGCGATGGACGTCGTGTACGCGCTGAAGCGTCAGGGCCGCACCCTCTACGGCTTCGGCGGTTAAGCGCGTGGTCACCCATGTTGCTTGTCGTCTTGCAACTGACAAGTCTCTGGCGATTGTCGTTGCAATTTTGCGAATGGAGAGAAAGCTGTCCAGCTTGTTTCTCTCTTTGCGCAACACTGTTGCTGCGCACTCGACTGTGCTGTGAGCGCAACTTTTATCTCCCTGGTGTTTTTTAACACCACCCCTTTCCAAAGAACACTTTGATCATGCACTGTCGAGTCAGTTTGGATGGTTTGGCTTGTCGACACAGGGCAGTAACCTCGCGGTCGAATGCATTGGTGCATCGATGGGCTAAGATCATGGGTGTTGATCAGTCACGAATGTGTGCATCATCGTCCTATCGAAGGGCTCCATGGTGCGATCGAGAAGAGATACCTTTGTGCGGTCGTAAATGCTCCAATGCATCGATTGTGCCATCGCCTTCGATGCGTGGAGGTCTGTTGCAGCGCGAGTGGGCGTTTCCCAATCAAGCGACGCTCATGTCACGCACGCATGACTTCCCCAAACGTCGTCTGAACGAAGCAGGAATTGTCCACTAACGCCTAGTCGAGGGCGTACATGTGATCGAAACCTCCGAGGCGATCGCTCTCTCTCTCAAGCTGTGAACAAATCGAGCTGTATGGAGCATGCTCGGTTGGTTGGTGTTGTAGCCAAGTGGACCGACTCGTCGCTTGACTGCAACATGCGATGTGCATCATCAGCCAATTGGCTCGCGAATAACGCTCTCACCCCTCCCTCTCTGCGTCACTTCCCACGCGATCTCGCTCCTGCTGTTGTTCTCTTCTTCGTCTCCCCACCAGAGTCGCTATCGCCGCTGTCGTCACTTCCAGAGCGTGCTGTTTCATGCAAGAGTCGCTCTCGAGCCTTGTGCCACGATGCCAGGAGCGCTGCGTCGTGCCGGACAAGCGACTGAGCCCACCATCTTGCTGCTGCTGATCCACATGAGCAGCGTCGTGCTGTGTGCATTGGCTGCGCCGCCGACGGCTCGTGGTGAAGTTGACAAGGCTTCTCCGCAGCGTATCCGCCGCTCGCTCGAAATGGACAAAGTCGACATCAACCTGCTCTTCGGCACGCCAGAGGGCAAGCGCTCGCTGCACCAACTGGAGACCGCGCCGTCGATCGCCGCGGCGACTTCGCTGCTTCTCGGGGTCGCGCTCTGCTGCTTTGGCGCGCGGCGCGTCAAGTACGCGATGCTCGGGTGCGCGTTCCTCGACGGCGCAGTGTTCATCTCGCTGCTGCTGCAGAATCTGCACGTGCTTCAGGGCGGAGGAGATGGAGTCGGAAGTAGCAGCGGCGAGGAGTGGGAGAACATGGCGTCCTGGGTGTGTTTCTTCCTCGGCGGCACGCTGCTCTGCCTGATCGGGCTCGCACACGACGCGGTCGGCCGCTTTGTGGTCGGGATGACCGCGGGCATGATGCTCGCGTTCGACTGCAACACGAGCTTCGGGTACAGATTCAGCGAAGCGCATCCTCGGATCGTCCTCATCGCGCTGCTGGGTGGACTCGGCGCTATCTGCGGACTGCTGACTGTCAAGAGCCACCGCGCAGCGGTGATCGTCGCCACGAGCTGGATCGGCGCGAACGCGATGACATGGGGAGCCGGCTACTTTGTGGGCAACTACCCGAATGGCGCGTCACTCGAGAAATACCGACAGCAGCAAGGAGAAGGCGACACCACTTCGCAATACGCGATCCCAAAGGAGTGGTGGGGGTACCTGGCGAGCACGATCGTCTGCTCCATGCTCGGATGCTTCGTTCAGCACTGCGTCACAGCCAAAGAGAAGAAGCGAGAGTGTCGACCTCGCATGCGCCGCAACCACTACACGCGTGTGGTGACTCCACGAAGAAGAGGACCAACCATCGATCTCCACTCGACCTCGACACTCGACGAATCCGCGTAGCTGCTTCCTCCGCTGGAGCTCCCCACACGACCCGACCCTAACACCGCCGATGGAGGAAAACCGTCCTAGGCGCGAGACTTCTGCACACAGTCTCCATCAATTCCATCAAAGTGTATTCGAATACCAAGCTTCACCGTCACACACACATCACACTTCAGAGCAGAAGCATCTATCACGGAAGATTCGTAGTTTACCTGAGCAGCACAAGCCGCGGCTCCTCTCACATTCTCTCTCGGTCTTTGCATTGCTCTTCTTCTTCCTCCAGCTTCTTCTTCTCGAGCAACTGTCGACTGAGCGTCTTCAAACGCCGCGCGTCGAACCGCTTGGCAAAGTCCAGACACGCGGTGATCGAGTCCGTGTCCAAGTACGCGAGGATCGCCGCCAACTGGAGTTCGCAGAGACTCGCGAGGTAGTTCAGGCCGATGAGGCTCGCGCCGACGTACAGGTCCATCATCTCGTTCGGCTCAAGATCCTTCAGGCGCTCGAACGAGCCCGTGTAGATCCAGAGCAGCAGGTTTTTGAACGCGTCGAGCGACACGCCGTCGCGGTGCATGTAGTTCAACTCGATCTCGTGCACTGGACTGCCCCCACCAACAGTAGACGATGATGAGGTCGAGTAGCTCGCGCCTTCGCTGAAGCCGCCAGTGAACATCGTGCGGAAGTAGTCGACTTGGGACAGCACGGCCTTGTGGGCAGGTAGGCGCTCAAATCGTCCACTTCTCTGGGGTTCTTCCCCATCTTTCGTTTCTTCTTCTTCGGTAGCGTCGCCACCATCGTGAATCGGCCACAGGAACTCCACATCCGAGAAGTCCGACGCCAGCACCATCGACTGCATGTCGTTGCCAAACTGACGCACCTCGTCGAGCTCGCCCGCGTTTTCAGGTCGCCGCTTGCGCCACATGTCCTGGCACTCGTTCGCCAGGTCGTCGTGGCACACGCGCATCGCGAAATCCGCGAGCCCCTTGCGCTTGTGGCTCGGGATCTCCACGCGGTTCGTGTACAAGTAGCCCAGGAACGAGCGGAACACCTGTCCGTCCACGTCTTTAAACTCATCGACCACGAGCACTTTGCTCTCATTGTCACCATCGTTATCAGTGGCCATGCCCGCAAATGAGGAAGACATTGCGACCACGCGCAGCAAACCCTTGAGATACCCGCTTCGCGCGCAAACGACAACTTTGTGAGCGCGTTCATGCGCTTTCCCGCCATTCACAACGAACTCCACGTCCGCAAACTCGCCGCTTTTCAGCACTTGGTCGTACCGGAGCGAGTAGTGACAGCCGCGCGGCTTGACGACCGCGGCGCCGTGATTTGAACCTGCGCCGACGTGGGTCGCCGTGTTGTCCTTCAAGCCAAACACTTTCTGAGGATGCACAGAGTGTTGGTACTTGCCCACGCCGAGCACGCCGAACGCATTCCAGCCCCACGAGTACACGTTGCCGTCACTCGCGAGCGCGAACGTACTGTGCGAGCTGCAGGCGACGCGCTTGACGCACACACCCTGGGCTTTCAGCGATTCCTGGACGCGCGGGAAGAAATAGTGCGAGCCGCGCTGCAGATCGTAGAACATCTCGCCGGCGCCGTGCTGACCGTACTCACTGTGACCCCACGAGTACACGTGGCCCACATTCGTCACAGCAACACTGTGGTGGCTGCCTGCCGCGACAGATACGACTGGCTCCGCGATCTCCACTCGCATGGGGAGCCACGAGATGTTGATGCCGGATCCCAGCTGGCCCAGAATGCCGAGCCCCCACGAGAAGCACACGCCAGACTTTTGCTGCGTCTCGGAGGCGATCTCGATACGAGAGCACGCGAGCGAGTGCTGCTGTCCGCACGCAATGTGCTCAACGAAGTACCCTTCGAGCGCCTTGACTTGCTGGAAGTCCGCCGAATTGCGGCGCGAGCCCGTGCCGAGCTGTCCATTATCATTGTAGCCGCAGCTAAACACTGCGCCACACGAGCTTGAAGCGAGCGAGTGCGCGAAACCGGCCGCAATGTTGATGATGATGACCTTGGACAGCGACGGACACGGCCGCGGCACAAAGCACGGGTGGCGCACAGTCTGCACTTTCTGCTGCCCCAAGTCCTGCATCGTCTCGTTCTCGCCGCCCAGCATGTTGGCGGACTCGTACACGAGCTCCGAGTCGCGCATGAGGCGGCTCATGATGTTGCCAGCCATGTTGTCGCGCAGCGCTCGCGGGGACATCGCTTCTTGCGAGAGACCGGTCAGCGACACGGACGCGTGGTCGAACATGCCGTCGTTGCGCACCTGACGCGTCTCGGGGAGCAGTCCCCACATGAACACCTGGCCAGAGACCGAGAGCGCGAGCGAGTGCATCTCGCCGCACGACACTTTCTTGATCATGTGACCCTCAAGCCCCGCGACGCGCTGCGGCGTGCGCACCAACTGCTCCTGACGGTATCCAAGCCCCAGCTGTCCTTCTTTTCCACGACCCCTGCAATACGAAACACACACCAAAGAAAGCCCATGTGAGCACACATCACGTTGTGAATGGGTACATTTTCGCTGCTTCCTCCTTACCAGGCAAAGACATCGCCAAACTCGTTCACCGCGAGACTGTGGTTCTCACCCGCGGAGAAATCCACGACCAGCTGACCATTGAGCGCCTCCACTTTGCGCTATGTATACAAAACCACACACACACATACACGCTGTTAGATCATGACAGAGCACGGCAAAAGCTACGGCTCCTGCGGCTCTCATGCCATGCCGAGAGATGGAATGAGAAAGGTACGTGGACGTACCACATCGTAGAGCTCCTTGTCGTCCACGCCGAGCCCCAGCTGCTGCGACGCGTTCGAGCCCCAGACAAAGAGCGCCATGGACGGATCTGGTAGTGTGGCTGCTGCTTGGTAGAGAGCGAGAGAGCGGATCGGAAAGTGTCGATCGACAGACAGGAGGCGCTTCGTCCTTCTCTTCTCTTCTTCTGCGTCACACTTTCTTTCTCCACATACCTAACAGATGATGCGATATCCTGAGGTAAATTACATTCGCTTCAAGTCATTTCAGTCGAGAAGTGGACAGAGTGGGTTGACTGTGAGTGTAAATTACCGTCGGGTTTGTTGTTCAACACTACGCAAGAGGAGGCACTCTGACAAACTCACAACTGCGAATGCTCTTGCGTCCACTTGAGCCTCATCTCCGTTGACAACGTGCTGGGGCTACAGCAGGGAGGAAAGCGTCCTGGCTGCAGGCGACCAGCGGCGGCTCAGCGAATATGAAGGAGCAAATAACAGCACACACACGGAGGTAGGCACACATATCATACATACATTTTGTCGACACATTAAGCTTGTTTCTCTGATTTTTTCTTGGTCATTTCGCGCGAGGCTCATTCTTCTTCCTCCTCTCTTTCTCTCTCTCTCTCTCTCTCTCTCTTCTTCATTCTTCTTCTTTCTCCTTCAGCACCTCTTGCGCTTCGTCAGTTCTGTGTTCGTATGCGAGCTTACGGCATTTTCACTTGGACGCATGTTCGGCATTTCATGTGGGTTGGTTGTTGCATCACGACGAGTCGGAAAGCCCGGAGACGACGAGACCTCTGTACACGGAACGCGAGTCTGGGAGTCTGGGAGTATTCGTTCCTGGTCGCTCTCTCTCCGGTCTTCCCTGGACGGTAGATAAGCTGAGAGCGCTCACTGACGCAGCGAGCCTGGGTGGACTGCACCAGGACCTTCGCTCGAGCTCGTGGCCTTCGTCGACGTCGTGGACGTCTTCACGCCGTCCAGGAACTCCACCTCTGATCGCGACTCCTCCAGCGCAGCAAAGTCTACACATCCACAACAGCACATCATGGCCAACCGCATACATTTCCATTGTCAGTGCACTAGCACACGCAGCCCAAACAGGCGCAGCAAACAAACACAAGCATCCACTCCGTACCTGGACAGTCGATCTCGTCGCGTCCTTCCTGAGTCGCGCGCAGGTTCGGGTTGCCGGCGAAGCACTTGAGGTCGCCGTGCGAGCACGTGATGATCGTGTCCACCTCGATGCGCACGACGGCGTACCCGGGGCTCTTCATGCGGCCGCTGCCGAACGTGCAGCAGCCCTCGCCGCCGTCGGGACACTTGGGGTACGTCAGCGACGCGGCGTCCACCGCCGTCGAGGCTGCGAGCGCCACCGCCACGAGCGCGACCAGCGCCGCGTTCTTCACCAGACCAGCGAGCATTTTCGAATTGGCGCGTTCTTGGATTTGCGCGAGTCGCAGAGTGGGGAGGAGTCGCCTTGCGTAGTCACTCACACACGCACTCCAAGTTTCAGGGCAAAGGCTGGATTGCCAACGTACTGAGATAGGGGAGATCTTCGAACCTGGAGGAACTGGACATCTTGGGTAAGATCAGGCAGGCAGTGCTGCGAAATCAGATGGTGAGCTCACAGTCACTCTCTCTCTCGCTCTTTCACGCTCCTTACCAAAACTGAACGATAAACTGCACGATATTGCTGCAGATAGTTTCAATCCGAATCATCAGGACTGCTACTAGCTGAAGACATGCAGAATGCTGATGCAGAAGCGTATTCTAGTGTATCTCAGTGTTTCTGGTGCTGCAGAACCAGATGGAGACTCACGACTTCTCCATGTGTGTGTCTGTGTGCAATGGAGAGGCGAAAGAAGGAGCTCCAAAAGCATCTTTAAGAGCCGCTGAAGATGCCAGTGGGTCTCAAAACGTGCAGCGTGCGTGATCGATCGCCTTTTATTTCTTTTTCGCAGATAATAAAAGATCGACACCAAAAGCAACACTGCTCGGAATGCACTGTTTTTCATCTTCTGAAGAAAGTGCTGCCGCGCACAATCGCATGGTCAGGGTTCTTTCGGAATGCGAGAGATCCTGCGAAATGGAAATTACTCACAGCAGCAACGCATCTCGATCATGTCCTACAGTTTGCTCTAGAAGTCACCATTCAGACGATTGAACGCTCTGCTCGCTTGCTCTTCTACTGTGGTGACATGGTGAGAAATGGATTAAGAATAACATGCATCGAAATGCATTTGAAGTCCAGCTGGACAAATCCATTTCTCGCTCGCGTTCTCCCACATGAACGCGTTGCAATATTGTCGGACACAACTGATCACGCCGTCCACCAGCTGGCTTTGCGCAACCGAGCCCGCTCGCTCTCTTCGTCCCTACAAACGCCAAGTCTAATTACTGACTCGGCACCAAAAATGGAGCTGCATTCAGATTTGCCCACGTCAGACAGACAGCAACTGCAGCATGTAAAGGAAGGAAACCGCTACCGCATATGCATGCAGTTGACCATACGTCATTCGCCGCATCGAGTCGACTCTCTCACTCTATCGCGATCTCGTTGTCTCAGTACATTCGGCGTCTCCAAACTCGCAACAGCACACACGCGCAGCAGGCAAAAGAAAAAGGTTCGGTTCAGTTTAACCACCCTCCTTTGCCATCACCGAGAGCTCACCCGCGTGCCTCTGCCCATCAGAACGTAATTTGTCCTCCCCCTGCCAAAACACACAGGACCGAGTGAGACTTTGAAACATGGTCGGCTGGCAGAAATGGAGCTCCGTGTGCGCGGCGGCGACGCTCGCGCTCTGCGCCATGACGGCGAGCGCCGCGTCCTCCAAGGTGACGCTGCACATCCGCGTGGCCGGAGCGCAGGACTCCAGCACGAAGCACGTGGTGGACGAGGTCAAGGCGCTGGATGCGCTCGAGAAGGCGCAGAGCAATGCGGACTGTGTCATCAACGGCGTGACGCTCAAGCACCGCAGTCTGCACTACTACGCGGACAACGCGTACGTAGCCTGCTCGCGCGGCCAGGCTGGGTGCTACCTGATCGAGAAAGTGCACGACCAGGCGACCCAGGTATCGTGCCCGGACCAGAAGGTCTTCCAGGACAAGCTCACTGAAGAAGCCAAGCGCCGCGAGGAGAAGCGCCGCCTGTCGCTCGCGGTCGTGGACGCCAACCGCAAATGGGACGGCGGCGTGGTCTGCTACGACTACAACTCGGACTACCCGTTCACGACGACGCAAAAGTCGTACATTGGCGACGCCATGAAGGTCTACGAAGACCACACAAACGTGCGCTTCCTGCCCATCTCGACCTGTAAAGCCAAGAAGCTGACCGCGTACTGCGAGGGCTGCGTCAACTACGTCGACTTCAAGCACCCGTCCACCGGCCGCGACTGCAACAGCAGCATCGGCGTGAACGACGTCGGACCGCAGATCATGAACCTCGCGGACCGCTGCTTCGAGATCGACGACAGCCTCAAGACTAACTACGGCTCGGCCATGCACGAGATCGGCCACTCGATCGGGCTCTACCACGAGCACCAGCACCCCGGTCGCAAGATCGGCGTCTTCTGGGACAACATCTCGCAGTCGCTCTGGGGCGAGATGAAGCAGCGCGACGTGAGCGTCGGCGGCGCCTACGACCCAGACAGCGTGATGCACTACCCCATGTCCTACGGCTTTTGCTACCCGACCATCTGCAGCTCGACGGTGAAGACCAACTGCGTGGCCGACGGCACCAAGTTCTGCGGTCTGAACGACGACTCGGGCTCGTGCGTGGAGCCGACGAAGGGTGTCTGTGACACTGCGAGAACCAAAGCCATCGGCCAGCGCAAGGGTCTGAGTCAGGGCGACCTCGACGCCATCAACGAGCTCTACGGATCGGCAGCCTGGGCTGCGTCGTCGTCGCAGATCGCGTAACTTCTCTAGTCGGACAAGAAGGTGTCGTCGTGGATGGTTTTGAGTCCTGAAGAAAAGAATGTAATTTGTCTCGATTTTCCTCCCTGATCCTGTTTTGCCTGTCTGTTGTTCTCTAGAAAACAAAAGTCTGTAATAATGACAATAATTCAAAGTGATCGTTTTCATTTCGCAACTTGTTGACGCGCATGATGCATGATAAGTGGACGCTGCAGCTTGTTACGGAAAGAAGCAGCGCTCACGTACATTTACGAAGCAAAGACCTCGCCACGAATTGCCTCAGCTCCTCGAAAGCAGATGCGAGGTGACTCGGGCTGGACAAGGTCACGCTCAGACGACGTTCAGACAACTGACGGCGCTGTGAGTCATGTGGAAACTCGCTTCGGAGCAATCGATCCAGGATTCCGAGAAGTTCTTCAACAGGAACTTGCGTGGGCGATCATGCACCTCCGGGGTGCTGACTCGGTTGATGTGACTCTGCTCTATGGCGTTGTCGATCATTGACCGCAACGACATCGCGTAGACTTGACTTGCTTGTGAGATGGACAGCGGTGTCGCTGTTCTGCTCTGATCACCTGTTTTCCACGAAAACTGCTCAGGCTCGAACAGGGCTTGATTGCGTCCAAGTTCTCTTTCGTGCAGACCAGCTTCACTTTGACTCGAGTTTGCTGGCGCGATGAACTTGAGTAGCTCCAGCGCTGCGTGCGATGTGATGGCTCCTGGATCTCGGATGACTTCTTGCGCTCGGAGGTGGTGTCGGACCTGAGCGACGCGTGTAGCCTGATCAAAGTTTCTGTCGGCTCCTGGTAGCTGCACTTGGTCGCTCGCTGCTGGACTAACCGGCGCGTACGAGCAGACCAGCAACGCGACTTCTTGTAGCTCAGGTGCAAACTGGACTCCACGCCAGAATGTAACCGGGTTTGCCGTGTTTGCCTTCGTCCAGAGCTTGCGAGCGCCAAATACGCCAGACTTGTCGAGATAATCCGCCAGCTGAGGGACCAGATTGCGAGAATTCAGGAGTGGACACAGTCTTTCGAAAAGCTCCACCACGCTCGCTCGACCCGCGCGTCGACCGGCAGGACTCAGCCCTGCACCAGCAATTCGAGGATCCAAAAGCAAACCAGCAAGCTGGTGATCCATCCGCGTAGCTCGATGCCGACTCAAAAACCGTCCCTTCCACAGCCTTTTGTCTGCACTCGAGAGGAGCGGGGATCGAGAGATCGAAATGAACAGCCACAGCTCCACGCAAAAAAACGCTCCAGATGTCAGCTTCATGGCTGTGTCCAAGGTCGCTGTCGCGCTGATCTTCAGTAGCTCGACGGCAGCAAGCGGCACCAGCAGCTGCAGAGTATCCGATACCCTCGTCCATTCATCTTGAATCGAATCGAGGATCTCTTTCGCACGACAGAGGATTTCTGATCTCTTTCTCGCTCGAATTCTCGGTCCTGCGCGAGCTGCTTGGTACTTCGCCTCCAGCTCATCCTTCAGCACCAGCACTTGCTTCAGCAAAACCGCATACCCATAGATTTGATTGCAGCGAGGACTCGGAACGGACAGCTGGATCGCAGGGGTACCAGTGTTCCTCAAGAGTGGAGATCTTTCTGCTTCGTTCACGAGCAGAGCGAGCTCAACACAGCCTCGCACCACATTCGGCGAGCGGCTCAAGAACTCCATCGTGTCTTGACGGAGGAGGGCAAAATCTTGGACCATACAGCCTCCGAAGAGTCGAACAAAGTTTGTAGACGAATCAACCGCTTCAAGCAACCTGTGCTGGAGCACAACTGGATAGCCGGAAACGCAGACGTGGAGAAGCCGACCGCACCACGCAGACACTCTCAGATAGTGGCATCGAACTTCGTCCAGCCACGCGTCCTCGTCTCTTCCGGAGCTGATCTGCTGGGTTTCTTGTTGACACGATATCAGCACGCTTTGGGTCGACTCGTCGACGAGGTACACAACGGCGCGATTCGATCCGATCAAAGATGCTCGCTTCACCACGAACGTCAGATGTGTCGACGAAGTCTTCATGGAGTCGCAAACTGCATCGACTTGATCCGCCAGCTCCTCAACAACTCCCGAAGAGAGCTGAGCAAAATCGACATCGACAGACACACCACCAAACTGCTTGATCGTAGTCTCAAACGCAGCGCTGGAGAGAAACGTGATCGGGACATTTTCAGTGAGGCACGCCACAGTCAAACCACGAACCACTGCTGCAACATCAGAGACACTGGTTGGCGGGAGGAGCTGGTGCTCGTTTGAATTGCTTGGAGGATTGTCTTCAAACAGTGGTTCTTGCAGCTTGAGCAGCTTCTTAGGGTCGCACTGCTTCTGATCGTCAAGTCTTCGCTTCTTTGCCGCTGAACAACGGACGTTTGCTTCTTGCTGCTCAGGCGGGGGCATGTTTTCTTTGTCTGCCTCTGTCGTGAGTCTTGCTGAACCAGTGCCGAAAAACGTAGTGTCTCCAGCTGGAGATCTGCTCAGCTCGTCTGGCAGGAGAGCTAGGCAACGCACTTGTTGGAAATCTCCGGCATTCTCCTGACACTCCGCAAACTCCTCACTGCAGCTTGGTTGACGGGTATTCTCCGTTTCGCTTGTTTTGGACAGAATCATTTCTTCTGCCTGCCTCGCCGCTTCCTCAAGGCTCGCATTATTGGCGGTCGCGTGGGGACTCTTCATCGAAGGCGCCGACGATCCCGACCGGACGCTGATTTCGCTGGAGTCCCACTTGAAGGCGCTCACATAGTCAAACACCTGAGTCACTGCAGTCGAAGCTTTCGTGTCGACCAGAGGGCTTGACTTGTCCGCAACAACATCACTCGCTGGTTTGTCGTAGTTTCTCAGAGTCGGGAGAGAACCGCTTTCTTCCTTGCACAGCTGACTCGCTGGCGATGCTTGACAACTGGGGGCTGCCATCAAGCAGCGTGGGCGGCGAGGCTTCGGATGCGGGTTGGCAACACTCAGGGTCGTGAGCAGATCAGTCTTGCCCGTGCGCAGCGCTCGCTTCGCAGTTCCATCTGCGATCTGGCATCTGGAGACAATGTGCGTCGCCATTTTTGTCGGAGTCGCTCGCACCACTTGGTCGCAATACAAGCAACGGCACTTGTGTTGGGTCTTCAACGAGTAACCTGCGACACCAAGCGCTGTCGACGTCTCGTATCCGGAATCGTCAAAGTACTTCCACACCTGCGTCGCCAGCCATGAGCGGTTCCGGTATTCATACTCGCGCGGATACTGACGAGGGATGGTCTTGGCAATCATCGCTCTGGTTCGAGGCGTAAGCGCGCGCGAGCGAGTCTCTGGCAGTAGAGCAAGCGGCGGCGCTGGTAGTGCTTCAGCTGGTGGAGCGGGTGGCGGCGAGGAAGCAAACGCAACCGCTGTACGCGGGCTCCACATCTCTGCGTCTTCTTGGTCCATCCCTGGCGCTTGAGCGGAACAAGATGCTTGCTTCAGCAGTGCTGGCGCTGGGTCTCCACGAGTTTCTCTCAGTGTGTGCGAGCTTGAGGGCTTTCTCTGCAAATTGGAACTGACGATAGACTCACACGCAGACCCTCGATCTTCAGACTGAGGGCCGGGGTCACGCGAGAAAGTGCGTGTCCACCCACAGCGCCTTCGCAAGAAGACGCATTGCTCTCTCGCTCTCTCTCTCGAGGTGTCGCCTGCCTTTCTCGCACATGAAGATTATCATTTGAGGAAGAGTTGAAGTGGACTGTGCCACTTCTAGCGGTACAGATCATTCAGACATGAGGTACTAATGGTTGGAGAAGGGGGCACTATTTCCTTGTTTGAGAGGCTGATACACATCACACACACTCGCGAATAATCAAAAATGGCGATGCGAACTGCTGGCAGCTTGCGCGCGAGTGCGCTCCGCATGGCGACCCCACGCACCGCCGCTTTCTCCACGACGCGCGCAGCTTCTCAGGCGTCTCCTCCTTCGTCTGCTGCTGGGACTGGCGGCGTGAACGGCAAGCAGCCCGGTCGCGTGGTCGTCGTGACGTCCGGGAAGGGTGGTGTGGGGAAGACCACGGTGACAGCGAGTCTCGGGTACGGGCTCGCGAGCCGCGGCTTCCGCACGTGCCTGATCGACTTTGACATCGGTCTCCGCAACCTGGACTTGCATCTGGTGCGTGCTTGAATAAAGGGGAATGCGTGTGGCGCGATGAATATCTCTACTGACACCTTGCTGCTGCTTCTGTGTGCGACAGGGTTGTGAGCGCCGCGTGATCTTTGATTTCATCCACGTGATCGAGAAGAACTGTCGCCTGAACCAGGCGCTGATCAAGGACAAGCGGTTGGACAACCTGTCGCTTCTCGCGGCCAGCCAGACGCGCGACAAGGAAGCGCTCACGGAGGACGGCGTGGAGGAGATCCTCGACGAGCTCAAGAAGGAGTACGACTTCATTCTCTGCGACTCGCCCGCCGGGATCGAGTCCGGCGCGCGCCACGCGATGTACTTTGCCGACGACGCGATCCTTGTGACGAACCCAGAGATCTCGTCGTGCCGGGACTCGGACAAGATGATCGGGTTCATCGCGAGCAAGTCGCTGCGCGCACAGGAGAACCGCGCGCCAGTGAACCAGCGCCTGCTCATCAACCGATACGACGCGAACCGTGTGAAGAACGACGACTGTCTGTCTGTCGAGGTGCGATGGTTGATGTTGTCTGGTCAGTCTGTTTATTCACTACCGGTATAGCTCATCCCTTTTCGTTGTGTGTGGTTGTGATGGTGCAGGACATTGAGGAAATGCTCGGCTTGCCAGTGGTTGGCGTGATCCCAGAGAGCACCCACGTGCTCACGTCGTCGAACATGGGGCAGCCGGTCATCACGGCCACGGGCGAGAAGGCGGCCACCGCGTTCGACGACGCGGTCGCGCGCTTCTTGGGCGAAGAGCGCGAGATGAAGTTCCTCGAGCCGGATCAGCCCAAGGGACTGTTCGACCGCCTGTTCTCCAGATAAGATAGACAACAACGTTTGTGTCGTGGCTCGCGCAGGGAAACTCCATGTCACAAGTCAGGCTGACAACAGAACAGTGGGGTGACGGAGTTCACGGGTAGTGTTGTTATATAAAATGTCGGTTGATTCACTCACGCCGCTTCACTCTATGCACAGAGGGGACTGACTGACTGACTCAATTGTGGGTTAACCTCGTCGACTCTTCTCTTTGCCGCCCTTCTTCTTCGCCTGATGGATCTCTTCGGCCTCCTTCTGCTCCTGCTCCAGCACATTCAGTCGCTCCAGCACTGTCTCAACACGTAGAACACACAAACCATTCATTAGCCACCATCACCCTCAAGCACATACAAGCCAGCAAACCGCAACTTCGTGCTTACCTGGAAGCAGCTCGTTATACCGCACTTCGGCCATGGCGAAGCCCTCGCGCTTGATCTCCTTGATGCTGAGCTGGCGCTCGTGCGTGTCTGCCCGTTGCGCGATCGCCGCGGACCAGTAGTTGGCCGTGCGCGCGAAGAAGTCGCGCAGGTTCTCGCCCATCTGCGGTGTGCGGTTGACGTCGTCGAGGTTCAGCTGGTCCTGGAGCTTCTCCATCTCGGCGCGGATCGCGCGGCGGTCGTTCGCTTTCTTCTTGGACTTCTTCTTCTTCTTCTTCTCCTCTCCTCCCTCATTCTCGTCATCGTCGCCTTCCTCCTTCTCCTTGAGCATCTCGATCGCGCGCTCGACCGTGGCCGCCTGGCTTTCGTCGGTTTCAGCACGAGCGTCCTTCTTAGATGAGCGGCGGTCGTAAAAGTCGTCGTCTTCGTCCTCTTCATCGCTGTCGTCCTCACCGTCGGAAGACTCTTCGGTCTCACTCACTTCCCCCTTCCACTCCTGCTCGGCCATTGTACCTGGCAGCAGCATCTTCCACTCATCGAGACGCTTGAGGTCCAGCGACCAGCAGTCGTCGAGCGTGATCTCGCGGTCGCCGTCCTCCACGACACCACCGTAGACGTAGAGCGTGCTGCCACGGATGATCAGCGCTGGGTTGATGCGCGGACATGGCGCAGGTGCCGCTGGCTCTTCGTCTTCCTCCTCGTCTTCCTCCTTCTTTCCTTCCTCTTCAAGCGTCTTTTGCGAGGCGCTGATCTCCAAGTCGAACGGCAACTCCTCTTCCTCCTTCGACTCCTCCTTCGACTCTTCTTCCTCTTCGGCGCCAACGAACTCCAGCTCCGCAGGAGTCACTCCCCCTCCCTCTTTCTTTTCTTCCTCTTCCTCAAAGTCAATGTGCACGAGGTTCCCGTCTTCGTCGACGTACCCAAACTGGTTCTCGAGCATCTTTTCGAAATCGTCTTCGTCGTCTCCTTCCTCGTCGCTTCCATCACCATCGCTTCCGTCGTCGTCGTCCAGCAAGTCGTCGTCATTCGTCGAGCCATCGGCGTTCTTCTTGGTCTTCTTGCGTCGACGCTTGCCGTCGTTCTGCTTCTTGCCGCGCAGCTTGAACTCGAACCAGCGTCGGCGGTCCATGTCGTACACGAACAAGTCGTTGTAGAATGTACTCTGCATCGCGTGACGGCGCTTCTCTTCGTCAAACACGCCGCCAAAGAGGATGAACCGCTGCTTGTGCACAGTCACTGCGGCGCCACCACGCGGGCTCGGCGCCTGACCCTTTCGCGAGAGCTTCTCCCACGTCGGGTCCTGCTTCTTGAGCACCGGCGCCATGTTCAACGCCCACAGGTCCGAGTACACTTTGCCCTCGGACTTCTCGCCCACGTTCTTGATCTTGGCGTACCCGCCGTACACGAAGATCGTGTCTTTCGACGGGTGCACAGCCAGCTGACAGCCACTGCGCGCGCCGGGGGCGAGCTTGTGCACCGGGTAGTTCACTTTGCGCCACTTCATGTCGACAAAGCTGTAGAGGTAGAGGTCGTTAAACCACTTGGTCTCGCGCGCCGCTTCGTAGAAGCCGCCAAAGACCACCAGGTAGTTGCGCCACACGACCATGCGGTGGCCACTGCGCGGCGACGGTCCGCCCTTCTCCTCGATCGCCTCCCACGCGTTCGTCTTCAAGTCCAACCGCCAGAAGTCCTACAGGAACAAGAACACACCCAGCAGCTCATGTGAGTATGCCAACGACTCCCCAACATGAGCAAAGAGCGCCAACGTACTCTGTAGTGGTGGAACTGATCCGCGGTCGCAAACTCGCCGCCAAACACATACAGGTAGTCGCGGTAGACCACGCTCTGGTGGCTGCAGCGCGGCGGCGGCGAGTTGGGCGACGAGATGAGCTTCCACTCCTGCATGCCCGCGTCGATGTTCCACTTGAAGAGGTCGTTGTAGCAGACGTTGACGTCGCCGTCAAAGTACTCACCGCCAAACATGACCATCTCGCCGCTGGAGAGCGCGGACATGGTGAAGTTCGCGCGCGGGGACGGCTGCGTGCTCGCCTCGACCGTGATCTGCGTCTTGAGCGCGTCCTTCTTGAGGAACTCCTGCAGGATCACTTCAATGTCCTCTTCTTCGATCTGCTTGCGGTCCTTCTTCAGACTCTTCTGCGCCTGCTTGGCTTTCTTCGCCTCGATGCGCTGCGCCTTCGTGAGCTCCTTCTCGGGCTTGTTCTTGCCACCGCCGCCGCCTCCTGTCTTCTTCTTCGCCATGGCTGCCAGGTGGATGCAGAGAGAGAGAGAGAGAGAGAGAGAGAGAAGTGGTGCTAAATGGATTCACTTGGTGGCAACGCTGTCTTGCTTTTTGGCTGTCTTGCTTTTTGGCTGAAAGGCTGGTTGGTTCAATGGCACAGGATGCTGGTGCTTGTGCTTGGTGTGTTGCAAAGCAACATAACATGCCAGCTTCTCTCAACTTTTCAGTCTGATAAATCAACTTAAAGATACCGAACTTATCCCTAAGCTCGCACAAATACCGGTCAGTATGCGATAACCGAGCTGATACTGACTCATGACCGGTTTCAATACCGACATTTGTTGCTGCATTTGTAGCCACTGTCGCTGGCAGTACTCGATTGGGCTTTAGCTTCGTCTTGCATCCAACGCAACGAAACATCCCTTCTCGATCGCTCAACCGAACTCGAGCTGGACCAACGTGCCACGCAAACGCATCCGTTTTCATTGCACAGCCACGCAGGAAACACCATTCGTTGTTTAGACAGACAGGGCGACAACATTCTCGTGATGCGACCAAATCACTTGCACCTCATAATCGATCTCGCAACTCCACCTCGTCTGTCTCCGTGTGTGACGCTGCGCTACTTTCCTCCCCTTCCTCCTGCGGATGCCGGTGCCGATGCTGCGACGGCTCTGGGAAGCGCGCTTCGAGCCACTGCAGCATCGCGTCGAACACGTCGTCCTTCTCCGGGTCGTCAAAGAGCGCGTGGTACATGCCGTCAAACACCTTGAACTGCTTGTCCGGGTTCCGGAGCCGCTCAAAGAACTGCACGGCGAGCGGCACGCTCGTCACTTTGTCCGCCGAACCCATCATGAAGAGGATCGGCAGTGCGCAGAACGCGCTCGCGCTCTCCTCAACGCGCGTCTCCTTCAGCAGCGCGTTGCACGCCTTGAGCGACTGCGCACCCATGCGCATCGTCAGGTTGCCCGCGGTCGTGAGGGGATCGTTGGCGAAATCGTCAAGGAACGCAGGGTCTCGACAGAGAAACGCGCGGTTCACAGCCGGCACGACGCGCGCTTTCGGGATGATCGCGGACATGGGCCGCGCGAAGAGCGCCTGTATCCGCAGAATGGGCGTCCACTCCACCGAAATCGAGGGCGAGACGAGCACCACGCCGTCAAAGGCGTGCTTCTCAGACAGCACGGTGTGGAGCGCGACCAGCGAGCCGAACGATGTGCCCACGAGAAGGAGCGGCACCGACGACGACGCGTCGCCGCTGCTGCCGGTATCGTGGAGATACGGTGGCAACATCTCGGGGAGGAGGTGCTCTTTCGCGTACGCGACGAACTCGTTTGTGTCGTCGACAAAGTGGTGGAATCGCTCGGCGTGGGCACGCAGCCTGTGCTTGCCCCAGCCGCTCTCGCCGTGGCTGACCATGTCGTAGGCGACCGCGCCGAAGCCGTGCTCGCAGAGCTGCTCGTAGACGTGGAAGTACCGGCGCGAGTGCTCACCGAGCCCGTGGAGGTAGACGACGACGCCGCGCAGCGGGGTCTTGACGGGCGGGAAGAGCGCCACGTACGAGAGCGACTGGCCGCGCGCGTTGCGGAACGCACCCTCCTGGTGGCTCAGCCACGACGGCATGTGCTCTGCGCGCCAGGAGCTCGGCACGCTCTCGCGGATCGAGTCGACGCTGCTCGCAGTGCGCGCACAGGACGACATTGCTGCCAGGTGCTAAATGAATGCTTTGGTGGACTGGCTGACTGACTTGACTTCGACTTATAAACCGGTGCCGGTGTAGAGAAGGATCGCGTGTTTTGGAATCAGAGAGAAATGATGAGCAGAGTCACAGATTGAGAACGAACAAGGAAGCGAAGAAGGACAACATGAAGCTCCGTCGTGCGCGCGAAGCTCTCGGTCTCTGCGCGCTGCTGCTCGCTGCGCTGCTGCCGGCGGCGGATGTCAGTGCGAAGGAGCGCACGCAGATGAAGGAAGTGCTGCGCGGCGGCGCGTGGAACTACCACGACGCCAGCGACGAAGATCCGTGCGGCGACGCGGAGCGCACGCAGTGCTCGTTCGCACTCCCGTTTGCGCAGCAGTATGGGAGTCCGTTCTACGAATCGCTCGAGGAGAGAGTCACGCTTAACCAGCTGCCATCACCGTCTCTCAAACACGCCACAGTGTACGACGCGAAGCTGGACGGACCGTCTCGAGCGTCCTCCTTTGTGAATCTCTCTGTTTCCAAGAACATCGTGAACCAGTACGACAAGATCTCGGTGTCCTACCAGATGCACGCTGGCTCACCCACCGCGAAGGACTGGATCGGCGTCTACTGCGTCGACGACGAGACGAGCGGACTGCCAGACAGCGAGTACATTGACTGGAAGTGGACGGACGGGAAGCGCACGGGGACGCTCGAGTTTGGGCAGCTCGTCAACATGCGCTGCGCGTGGCAGTTCCGGTTCTTCACGCAAGTGAAGGACGCGACGTACATGCGCGTGGGCGAGTCGAACTGGGTGCAGTTCGCGAAAGGACCGAAAGAGCCGCTGCAGATGCATATCTCCATGACCGGCAACGACCCGAGCGAGATGCGCGTCATGTGGGTGAGCGCGGCAGTGCCACACCCGCGCGTCTGGTATGGAAGCAGGGCTGATAAGCTGACTCAAATGGCAGAGGCGACGTCTACAACCTACCAAGCGAGCGACATGTGCCACGCGCCGGCGTCGACTGTCGCGGCGCAGTATTTCCGCGATCCTGGGCTGATCTACACTGCGGTGATGACCGGTCTGCAGCCAGAGCGCACCTATTACTATCGAGTTGGCGATGCAGCGAGCGAGAAATCGCAAGTGCTGAAGCTCAAGACCCCACCTGCCCCAGGTAAACAAACCACGCCGATCAGTTTCTTTGTGTACGGCGACCTGGGCGACTGGAACATCAAGGCGACGGGTCCAAAGCCTGAAGGTCGCACTGCGACGACGATCGAGCTCATGCGCGAAGAAATGGACGACCCGAAGAACAACTACGTGGCGATCATGCACGACGGCGACATCTCGTACGCGATGGGGCGAACGTACCTCTGGGATCAGTTTGGTGCCATGGTGCAGCCTGTGTCCACCGAGATCCCGTACATGGTCGGCTTGGGCAACCACGAGTACGACCACGAGAGCGGCGGCGAGAAAGATCCGTCAGGCGCTCCGGGCAATGGCTTCCATCCACCGGAGGGCAACTACGGAGACGAGGCGAAGGGCGAATGCGGCGTCCCATTCAACAAGCGGTTCATCATGCCGGCGAATGGCAACAACGTGTTCTGGTGGAGCGTCGAGTACGGACTCACGCACCACACGCAGATCAGCAGCGAGCACGACTACACACCCGGTTCCGTCATGTACAAATGGCTCGTGAACGACTTGAAAAACGTCGACCGTGCCAAGACTCCGTGGCTGTTTCTGCATCTGCACCGACCCATGTACTGCTCCGAGGACTACCCTGGCGACTACAATGTGTCGCTCTTCATCCGCAAGCACCTCGAGCCATTGCTTGCCGACTATCGCGTCGACGCCGTGTTCTCCGGCCATTACCACGCGTTTGAGCGCACGTGTCCAGTGTTCAAGGAGCAATGCCTGAGCGAACCGATTGGCGCCAATGGTGGTCTTGAAAAGGCGAAAGCGCCAGTGCACATCATGGTCGGCTCTGGTGGCGCGGACGTCGACAACACGGGCTACTACAGCGTCAACTGGCACCGCGCAGCGCAGATGGAGTACGGATACGGACGCGTGCATGTGCACAATGCGAGCCACGCGCAGTTTGAGTTCCTGCGCAACAAGGACCGCAAAGTGGCCGACTCGGCGTGGATCATCAGCGACCACGACTGGGTCATTTGAGGAACAGCGAAGGTGCCGTAGCTCTTGGTGCTTTGTTGCACATGTCGAATCTTGGTGGTGATCTGGGAAGCTCGCTCTAAGTACTGGCAAACAGGATCAGATAGGAACCATTTTTTGCCTCGGATATCGGTCACTCTTGGAACAATGGAGCGAGAGATCAGGACTGCAAAGTCTTGGAAAAAAAGATCCGCTGCGTCGTGTATTGTGCTCACACAGGTTTCAGTGGAGTGGGGGAGTGGACAGCTGGGAAATGGCTCATGCGGCTGACTCATCGACTGACCAGCTTCCCGCCTCATGCTGTCCAGAAACTAAAGGAGACCGCCAATCTCCAGGGTCTCAGCCAGTGTGTCAGCAAGTTTTCTCTTTTGCTTTCGTCACGCAGAATTCCAGAAAGTGTCGGCGAGCTTCTTTGAGCGAATGGCACTCGGAGCACAGGACTATCCTGTGTGGATTGATAGCTCATCAGAACCCATCGAAGCACTGACCGGATCCAGAGGATCCACGCGCCACCACCTTCCTGTCCAGAACGCGCAGAAAGAGCTTCTCGAAGCAGAGATCATGCGCTGAACTCTTTTGGGTGCACCTCTGCGAGTCAGACGTCCAGATCAAGTATGGGACGCACTGTTGGATCCACTTCGACAAACCTCTCTGGAGAGTCTGAGCAGCGAGTTGCCTGTCGTTGATCCAGTGCAGGGCGACTATGTAATAACCCATGCATCCAGCGCGATATATGAGTGGGAGTTAGTGGCTGTGAGTGAGAGACATCCAGCGAGACTCAACGCAGCGACAAGCTCAGTGTTGCATCATTAGCCAACGCGAAGAACAAGTCCACCCTTCGCCTTCTTGCCGAATGTGGCAGTTCGACTTTGAGCGCATCTCGTGGCTCAGCTGATATTTACCTCTGTATATGCAGTAGACTTTCGCCATCCATTTCTTTACATCGATCTGGACTAAAACAAGAACAATCTCAACTGACGCTGCCTCCTTATCGTACGTGAATGGTCCGATTCTGATCGATACGGTTGCAGAAGGGTTTACAAGCAGGTTTTTTCATGTTGAACTTTGCGAGCAAGCAGGAACCACGATGCTCAAAGTGCTTTTTGATGGAGCAATGACACACACGCACTGGAGCCGGTGGCAGGGAGAGAGTGGCACTGTGCTGGGGATTCTCGCCAGAGTGTAGTCGGCTGCGTGCGCCAGAATGTGAAATGCGCGCACTGTGAGCCGAGCGAGCGTTGCTGGATCGCCAGTGCGTGCTGGCCAACACCTGAAGAAAGATGGAAGAAATGAGCAAGCATCTTGACCTCACATTGCGTGATTGCGCTGACTGAAACTCGATGTGGCGTCACGGTTCAACTGTTTCGCGGCACCTTTCATGATGCGAGCATTCGACACAAAAAGGTTTATCGCGAGATTGCAAAGGTTTGATCCACATCATCACCAGATAAAAATGATGTGAAAGGTCATTTTGGGGGATTTATAGCGCCACTCGTCTGTGTACAGAGGTTATCTGATCAGTTCTGGACACAAATTCATGCAGCAAATTGGTCAGTTTTTGCGCCTTTGATGGGCAAATCGAGAGGTGCATGCTCACAATTCACACTCCTGTCGAAAACCAAAACCAGCTCAATACGTGGAAAGCACAACATAAAATGCGACTCCACCCTCTTGAAACGCATTCGCTGCTTTATAATGCTGCTACCTATTAATTAAGGACACCACATGGCGCCTTTCTCGGTTTCCGATTTGTCGTCACAATGCGCATCTGCAGTGCTCGCTTTTCGCTCTCCATCCAGATGCGTGTGGCGTCGCTAGCGTGCATAGGCACAGTCACTCGCTCGCTCACTCACTCTCTCTTTCCTTGCTCGAGACCCATCGTGCATCCGCCCGCTCGCCCATCTATCCTGCACGACAGTCGCCTTTAGAGTGAGCTTCTCGACTGACGGAGCGAGTGAAGAGCTTTTCTGCAAAGCCGCTTGCGAAATCTTCAAGCGAGCACACTCGTAGCAAATCAAACCAAACCGACAGACAGTGGCAGTCAGTGAGCAGCAGCCCCAGCCAGAGCGCCGACCACTAGAGAAAAGCGAGTGTCTCTCTACAACTGCTGGAGTGCAGTGGGCAGGCTGCATTGATCCATCCATCCATCCATCCCACACACCAGAACACACCCAGACACCAAATGTCTTTCTACGAGGAGCTGCTCGAGGAGAACGATGAGGTCGTGCGCGAGATGCTCGACGCGACGCTCTTCACGGAACAGTTTCTGGCGCTGAGCTGCGACTCGAACCCGGACGCGCCAGTCGCCGCGCCGTGGGTCAATGCCTCGCTCCCAGCGCCGTCGGGCATGCGCAACTTCATCAACGTGGACGACACGACCGTGCAGCGCAGCTCGACGCACACCACGTGCTTCCTCGTGGTCTCGTCGCTCGGCGAGGCCATCAAGGCGATCACCGCGGACGTGTCCAACATCTACAAGTGCATGGAGACCGAGCTCATGGGCTCCGACCTGCTCGTGGACGGGCACGTGCTCGAGATCGTCAAGCCGCGCACCAAGGAGAGTCCGCACGACTGCGTCTCGCTCAAGCACGTCAAGTACCGCTCGGTGCTCGAGGAGTACCAGGCCGAGGACTTCCTGCTGCTCGAGACCACGGGGAAAGGCGTGGCGACCGTGGCCGAGGGCGGCTTCCAGTACGCGTTCAAGATGCTGCGATCGATCGAGATCCCGGGCTCGGACGAGCTGCTCGAGAGCGACGACGTGCGGCTCGAGTACCACCGCGGCTGGATCCACAACTTCCTGCTGCTCTTCAGCGAGACCAAGTGCCCCGGCATCCTGCGCATGGACGTGTGGCTCGACGCCGAAGTGACCCAGTCGCGCGAGCACTTTTACGGCGGCTTCTCGGGTCTTCACGACGCGTACAGTCTCGCGATCCGGTATCGCCACTTGGTCGAGAACTTCATCTCCCAGAACGGATCCTTGGGTGGCGGCTCGAGCAGCTCGGGCAGTTCGTTTGGGAGCAGCAACGTGCCGGCGACCGCGGCGCTGCATTTCCCAGCGAGTCTCGTGGCCGGCGCACAGGGCCGCGACCGCGTCTGCCAGATGTGCACCAAGAAAGTGGGCTTCTTCATCCGCAAGCGCAAGCACATTTGCGCGATCTGCGGCATCTTTATGTGCTCGCCGTGCGTCGTCTCGACCGAGTTCAACTCGTGGAAGCTCTGCGGGCTCTGCTGCGACCGCAACGAGAGCCTCATCGCGCGCCACACGGTCTCGCGGCTCGCGTCTTCGAGCTTCGCCAAGCTCAGCTACAAGGCCAAGGTCAAGATGGGCTTCGACAGACACCGCCAGTCGCTCTACGGCGGCGAGCGCTCGGCGATGCTCAATCGCCGCGCGACCGTGACGAGCGCACGGAAGAACAGCGGCGCGACGCGCATGAGCCTCATCCAGAAGACCAGCGGCAAGACCGCGTACGACGTGATCGCCGAAGGCAGCGGCTGCGGCAACGACGGCTACGAAGGACGCGGCAGCTTGTTCGACGGCAGCAACCGACCGTCAGCGTCGCTCTCACTGCCGCGCGCAGACATCAGTAACCGACCGAAAGCGTCGGTCTCCCTGCCGCGCGTAGATGGGTACTCGGGGAGGTATCACAGCAACAGCAGCGGCGGCATCACGGGCTACACGAGCGGGTACGCTGTCCAGTACACCAAGAAGGCGAGTGGGTCGTTCGACGGAAAACACCCACAGCCGCAACAGCAGTACTCGCAGCCCCAGCAGCACTCGAGTCATAAAAGTAACGGCGGAGCCACGAACTCGGCCGCGAACGACTACTACTTGGGCAACATCAGCCGGAGCTACAGCATCTCCAAGTCGCGCATCCAGCTGCTCAACGACGACCAGCAGAACCGCCTCTCGGCGCGCACGACGTGGCGCAGCTCCACGCAGAGCGACTTTGCCGAGATCCACAGCATCCCCGAGACCGAGTCCTCCGACGCGAGCCTGCGCAGCAGATAACGCGAGCAACAAAGCGAGGGCGAGCTCCTTGAGGAGCGTGTATGAGCCCCCCACCCACGTCACGTCACCTGCCACAGATGGTCTCCTGCCTCCCTAATTATGAAAAGTCATAGAGTATTTACAAAATCATCATCCATCACACAATGCGAATATCTGCTGTATAAAGGTGGCGAAATTGGTTCTCTCCGAACGGGAAACTGGTTCTTCAGCGTATAAAATCAAAGTCTACGTGTTGAGAGAAAAGGGTGGCGGCGGCGGTAGTTCGTCCTACGCGTCATCTCCTGCTGCTAAGCACCTGGGGCTCATTGAAGCTCAATTAGGACGAACTTGCCTCGGTCTTCAGCTTCTTTGCTGGCGGCGGACCCTCGCTCTCTACCTCTTCCAATGATGTGGCAGAAGCAGGCGTCGTGATCGCAATCGGGAGCTCGTGGATCTTGATGCCTGTCAGGATGTACCCACTGCAGGCGCTCATGGTCATCTCAGGGTGGGTGCGACCGGGGAGAATCTGGTTGTCGCGCGTCCACGTCTCGCTCATTTGCAGATCGATGACCGAGTTGAGCCCCTGGAGCTTGCTGAACACGCGCGTGAGCGGCTCGAGAAACTCCGAGTACACCACGAACGGCTTGGAGCACGCCAAGTATGGCAGGAACGTGAACAGGATGCTCTCCGGGTCGTAGCTGCACGCGATGACCAGCGAGTCCGACTTCTCGCGCACCCATCCACGCACCACGGCCGCTGGCTCGCGCTTGATCTTGTTCGCGAGGTTCTTGGCTTTCTTGGCTTCGTAGCGCTTGCGCTGCTCGTCCGTGTACGTGGCCACACGCTCAGCCTCCATCCGGTCCTTCTCTTCTTTGGTGTACCCGTCGCGCGCCAGCACCACGGGCTCCTCCACGACATCCTCCTCCTTCTTGGCAAAGTTGTGCACGTCCTTGAAGTGGAAGTACTGGATCGACTCGAGCGTGCGCTTGTCAAAGTTGAAGCGGCGCAGGATGTCGGCGGCTGGCTGCTGGCCATCATAGCCCACGAGGATGCGGCCACTGCCCGCCTGGCGCTCGGCGATCGCGCCGGTGACGAGCCCCATGCACGTGTCGACGACCAGCACCTGCGCGCCGGCGTAGATGTTCCCGTACACGAGCATCTGGCCCAGCGAGTCTTCACGCAGGTTGCTAATACACGGCCAACGCAGAGCGAGTCAGTCAGGCGCGAGAGCAGCAACTTTGTGGAAGGGAAACCGAACAAAACGCAGCTTACCAGATCTTCAGTGGGTTCTTGAGGCGGTACGTGCGGCAGAGCGACTCGGCCGTGCACTTGAGGAACTGCACGCGCGGCATGTACTTCTGCTGCTTCTTCTTGAGGTACTTCTGCTTGGAGAACTCGGTCTTCGTGTCCCACGTCTCGCTGTTCTCCACGAGCTTCTGGATGATCTCCTTGCCGGACGCGCCGTTCTCGCGGAGCTCCCCGATCTCGGTCGACGACAGCTTCTGCGCAGTGTTCGTGTCCGTGTACGTGCGGTTGTCGCTCTTTGGCACGAACGCGTCGCCGGTTTCTAATTCGCAGCAAAGAGACAAAAAGAGACAGAGAAAGCCACAATGAGTGCATCGTTGCAACACAAACATACATACGAGCGATGTGCGAATACATACCTGGAGCCACTGGGTCTGGGAACAACCCGCCCTGGACCTGCACCAGCTTCTTGTTCTGCTCTTCAAAGATGGCGCTAAACGTTGGCAGAATGGACAGCATCATGATAGGAAGCGATCAGTCCGATCAGAGCCAAGTCGCATAGCTACACACAAGAGCGCAGAGTGCAGCAACAACGCACCCGTAACGCGATCCGATCGCAGGTCGCAGCGGCGTCAGCTTCTTGCCCACGCGGATCGTTCTGCACACACAAGACAGACATCAGAACGCGCTCGATCAGCATCATCCATCCACAAGTCCGTTGATTGCACGCTTGCGGCGCCACGCACAGGTCCTTGCGCATGTCCTGGAAGAACATGCGGCCGTCGCTCGTCTGGCAGATCAAGGTGTCGCCCTCGTAGATCACATTCGGCTCGCGTGCCGCCGCCGCGTTCACAGGCGCAGTCGTCGCCATCTCGGTCTTGCGATTGACGCTTCGCTGTTGAGATAATGGTGCTCGTGAGTCGAAAAGGTGATGGCTCTGATGGTTAGGCAGCACGAACATCAGTGGCTGAAATGGTGAAGGTGTGTCGAAAAAAAAGTGCCAATTTGGTCACTGTTCGGTAGTCCTAATTCCGAGTGTCCTTATACATACGGCGCTGTCCAAGTTCATTACAAACAGCAAGTGAATGTGGACACCGCAGCAATCAGCCAATCAGCTATCTTCTCCTTCTAAAATACATGATTGGTCAAGCCACATTTCTACCACTCAACTGAGCTCATTGTGGAATCAGATTTGTCACGAACCAAGTCTGAGTATACCGAAAGTAGTACTCGGTATCTGACTCTCCTGTTTTGACATCTGTGTTCTCGAGAGCTCAGTCAGCAATATTCGAAGACGAGGAAAGCGAGCAGCTCCAAGCGCGCACTGATCCTCCCTGTGTGTCTGGACAGCGAAGCTGGTAGCACCTCCACATAGCCATGCGTCTGCGCGTGCTCTCGCTGATCCCAACCGTATGCGCGTTCGTGGCGCTGGGCAGCGCTGCACATGCCTCCGAGCATTCCTCTTCACCATCATCTCGCGAGCTGGTTCCGTCGCAGCCGAGCTCGGGCTTCCAGGGGGAGCTCTTCACGGACGCGTACTACGAGTGGCACTACCGCTGGTACCGCGGCGGCGCGTGGATGTTCCACGAGAGCATCCATCCGTGTCTCGCAGTGGACCAGCAGTGCGAGTTCCTGTCGGAAGACCCATCGTCGCAGACGACGACAGTGGCGGCGACGCTGCATGTGAACACGACGATCGTCAAGCAGCTCGCGTCGGTGAACGTCTCGTACGACTTGGGGTCGAATAAAGCTGCCAGTGGGGATTTCGTGGCCGTGTACTGCGTTGACGAGCAGGAGCCGACAGGCAAAGCCGCGCCAGGCAACTTTTTCGACTACGTGTATGTCACTGATGAGAAGACGGACACTTCGGCAAGCAAAGGCAGCATCGTGTTTGGACCGCTCGTGAACATGCGCTGCAGCTACCAGTTCCGCTACGTCCGGCTCGTGGGCGAGAACAAGTACCAGGTCGCTGGCGAATCGGCCCATGTGGAGATGGAGAAAGGCGCCTCGCAGCCGCTGCATGTGCGACTCGCGCTCACGGACAAAGCGGGCGAGATGCGCGTGATGTGGAACAGCGGACGCGCGACTCACGTGCACGTACATTTTGGTGCATCGCGCAACAACATCACGCTCCATTCGGAAGGCACGAGCGCCAGCTACGCGTCGACGGATATGTGCAGCGACCCCGCGACGACCGAGTCCGCCATGTACTTTCGCCACCCAGGATACATGCACGACGCCGTGATGACGGGTCTCGTCCCAGGAACCAGGTACTACTACACAGTGGGCAGTCGCGAGGGCATCACGAGCGAGGTGTTCGCATTCACGTTCCCCCCTGAAGCAGGCGTGGCGCCAGTGGCAAGCAGCAATAAAACCCAGAGCTTCTTTGTGTTTGGCGACCTCGGACAGAGCATCCTGGAGCCGCAGCCGTGGCTCCCAGAGCGCCATTTCATGACCACGCAGTTCAAGTCCCGGTTGTCGAAATCCGAGACCCAGACCGTCATGAAGCGCATCGAACAGGACCTGAGCGACGACGCGAGCACGGGCAACTTTGTCGGGCTCGTGCACATTGGCGACCTGTCGTACGCCAAGGGACGAACGTACATCTGGGACCAGTTTGGCGCGATCGTGCAGCCCGTGGCGTCCCAGATCCCCTACATGGTCGGCATCGGCAACCACGAGTACGACTACCTCGTGAACGGGGCGAACCACGATCTCTCCGGTGAGGATGCTGCCAAGCTGAACGGCTGGCACCCGGAGGGCGGCAACTTCCGCAACGACTCCAAGGGCGAGTGCGGCGTGCCGTCAGTCAAGCGCTTCCACATGCCGGACAACGGCAACAAGCTCTTCTGGTACAGCTTCTCGATCGGGCTGACGCACCACATTGTGCTCAGCAGCGAGCACGAGTGTGCGTCCCACTCGCCGATGCGCAAGTGGCTCGAGCAAGAGCTCAAGCGAGTGGACCGCAAGAAGACGCCGTGGCTCCTAGTGCATCTCCACCGGCCGCTCTATTGCTCGGAGAACTACATGGGGGACTACTTTGTGTCGCACATCCTGCGCAACTGCCTCGAGCGCATGCTCATGGAGCACAAGGTCGACATTGTGTTCTCTGGTCACTACCACGCGTACGAGCGCACGTGCCCCGTGTACCAGGACAATTGCCGCCACAAGATCCTGGAGAACGGACAGGAGAAGGCGCTCGCGACCACGCACATCATGATTGGCTCAGCGGGAGCGGAGCTCGACGACGTCGACTACATGAACGCGCGCTGGAGCGTCAACAGGCAGCAGGAGTACGGCTACGGCAGGCTGCACGTGTACAACGCGACCCACGCGCTCTTTGAGTTCCTGCGCACGCGCGACCGCGTCGTGAGCGACAGCAAGCTCATCATCTCGGACCACGACTGGACCTACCGGAGGGGAGAGTAAGGCAAGGCAAGCTAAACAAACAAGAGCAGGTTGCGTGTGTGTGGGTGTAAGTGTGTGCGCAAGCAACACTTGTCTGCCAGGTTTGCTGGTCTGTGTGGCAATAGCATGTACTAGTTTGTTTGTTTGTTTGTTTGTTGGCTCAGAGATTAAGTTAAGGCTGCTTGCTTGTGCTGTGTCTGAAGCTCACACATGCGGCAGTGAGGACGCTTGAGACCTGGACCCGCCACTGGGGGTGGTTGCTCGCATGAAGCCCGCGGCAGTCTGCAGCAGCACGGCGACTGCAGCGGCAGCTTTCTCCATCGCGCTCGGTTGGAGACTCGGGACGCTCACGCAGCGCGCGATCTCCTGCGTCCACGTCCTCTTCATGATTCGCATCAGCAGCGCTGCCATTAGGCGCGAGGGCAGCGTCTGCGTGGACTGGCGCCATTGCTTGCGAGTGCGGCTGGGGATGGATGGCTCGGTGTCGCTTGTCAATCATGTGAGGCGCAGACTGATTTTGGTGGTGTCGTTTCAGGATCACATTTGGAAAAAAAAAGCAAAACAAACATCCTGTCTATAAAAATACCCCACTCAAGAATCGACAGCAATGTGTGAACCTATGAAAATACCCCACAGATTGGCACAGTAGGCGACTCAGGTTGTGCTCGTTTGCTAAAGTGCAAATCGCAGCAAGTCATCTCGATGTGAACGCGCTCAAGTTCGGCACGCAAGAGGAGATCGTTGCGTGTTTGGTGCTGCTGTATCCATCTCCAGTCGCGTTTACAGCCCACTGTCGTGCACGGCACAAACGAACAGCTAGCTCGGAAGAATACGAGATGGAAGTCGCGTGCAGAGTCTGATGATGCCCTGAAAGCGTTGGTTGCTGACGTCAAACAGACAGCATGCGCTGTGATATGTTGCTGATCTGGGGATCAGAAATTCACTGGTCGCCGCATACCGAGCAGAAAGACAAGGAAGGGTCTCGATCTTTTGCCAACGGATCCAAGAAGGTGATCGCCGAAACTTTTCTCAACCAGTTTGATGCGAACCGGAGCAATCGTGCACAGCGGCTGCGCGTGTGTGAGAATGGGGAGCGAGCGAGTCCGTTGAGGAGGATCGTGGGAACGTGAGGCTCACGTTTTCAGACGCGTTGCCTGCGTCCCACAACCTCTTTTCCAGCAGAAGGGACAAAGCGTAACACACTTGGATCAAATAGGCAGTGTCGCAGCGTCGAGCAATTGCAAACATCTCCCATTATCAGCTTTGAAAAAGTGGTCCATTTCCAGCAGCAGCATTGGCTCCTCCTTGCATTGCTCCACGCGCACCACACAAACTACAACAAAACAAACACACACACAAGATGTTCAAGCCATTCTGAACCTGCAGGCAAGATGTCCTCTGCAGAGGTCGCAAATCAACCAGCTGCAGCGCTTTTGGGTTGATTGCTCGCTCTGGTTGGTGTTCATGTCGCGGACAAAGAGAGCGAGCCAGAAGACTCGCTCTCCCTCTACACCAGCTAGTTGTGCGTTTTGGTGCACACACGCACAAAGTCCCAAGCAAACACAATAGGAACCAGCGAGCGATGTTGTTTCTGGGGAGTCTATTCCACGCAGAGAAAGACGCCCGTGAATCTCCTTCACCCTCGAAGCACTGCTGTAGTACCCTAGAGCCGAAGCCTTGCAACCAGTGGCCATGCTTTGGAATGCTAATAGTGAGAATCATTCCCGTCTGGGAGACAACTACGACTGGAAGTCCCTGGATTCCTCGTTGAAGCTTCACTTTCGGCAATGAGTCCTCGTGACGCAGGTCGGTTCACTTCAGTATGCTCCGAGGTTGGTCAGGAGGAGAGGAGCTGCTCGCTCGCTCCTTTTCGTTTCTGTTGTTCAAAGCAGCCTCTCGACCCCAACCAACGTGTACAGTCTCGCAACACGACAGCAAACAGCGCGAGCTCCAAGTTGACTCGACATTCGAGTGACTCAACAAGAAGCAACATCCCTCTCGCCATCTGGGTCGCAAAAACGAGCAGATCAGCTCATCTAATGGGTGCCATGAGACAGAGCGAGGACGGCCACCTGTTTGCAGTAAGCCGAAGCGCGTGGCAGCATCGTGCCAGCCGATCGCTCCAATCGCATTTCCACTTGTCTACAAACTCAAAAAACAAACCCCACAGGAAAACCGCGCAAAAGAGACCGATCCGAGGTCGTGTTCTGCTGTGCAGCAGATGCAGGGGTCTTGCTTGCTAAGAGAGCTGCTCGCGTTAGTCGAGACGTCCATGTTGTTGTTGGTTCCATACTCAGCGCAAGCAGCGAACCCTATCAGAGCAAAAAGTATTTCCGCAGGACCTCCATCGCAGAGGGAGGGACGGGTCAGAGGATACAGACGGATACAGCAGCCTCCTCCCAGCCACTCTCTCTCTCTCTCTCTCTCTTTAACATTGCGATTCCCCCACTCTGTTCAGAAACAGTCTTCTCGCTGAACGCGTGTGCGACCGACCTCACTTCTGGTATGGACAACGTTGACGCACAACACAGATCAAAGGAGCAGGACTTCAGGGCTCCTGAGGTACTCCTGGTGCAGACATCGAGCAAATGGTGGTCAACTGTGCATGCAACTGAGCGCTACAGTATCGAAGCGAGTGACTGGAGTGGCGAAGAGCTCCTTCTCTTTCGTTCAAACGGAGGATGGAGCTCCAAAGTGCTAGTGACACGACACGACACGATCTGATAGATCAGATGGTCTGACTGGCTATCTTTCATCGTTGCTCAACATTTTGCTGGACGAGCACGCCTGCTCTTTCTTCACGCCAACTAGGGACCTATAAGTGCAACCATTTCCGCAAGAGGAAGATGCATCCTCGAATGAGGGCACTTGTCTTTTTTTGGCTGCATGCTGCACCGCAAGGACAAGAAAACAGAAAAGTCTTGGCAGTGGATGGACCTTGCAGGATACGAGACACCTTCGTGAGCCAGCACCTTTCCGACACGCTGCTGCTGGCGGACGATACACCAGCGACACGCGCGAATAAGAGTCGGCTCTAGTACGCGCTCGAAACGATTTGCTCCTCCTGTGAATGCGACACGCCTCCAAAGTCTCAGAAAAAGCTTGGAATTTTCAAACGCACTGCACCAGAGTCTGTATTATTTTCGGCAAGAAGCACCCACATCCGTGCTTAGCAAGTGTTTGTTGAGACTTTTTGATTCATCATTCCGGTCGACCACTCATCACTTTATTTCGGGGCGAAAACGATGCAGCCGACGCGAGCCTAACCGTGGATCCAACCAGACAACAGCAGCAGCAGCAGAGCGGAACCCCAAGCGCGCACTATCCCTGTTCCTCGCGGCCAACTCTCTCTACGCAAGTGCCTGTAATCGCGGAGCCGTGTCCATCGTCGTGGGATTACGTCGGGCATCTGGATTTCGGTCAAAGCGACATAGACCAGTCCCTTCAAACTCGAGCTTGCAAACCCTCTCGCTCGCTGGCTTGGTGCCGATTGCCAAAAGCGACACTCGCAGTGGCGCTCCAGGGTCCCAAAGCCCGTTTGAATCAAACGCGCACTCGCTCGCTCGCTAGCATTCACACCACTCAGCAGCTCACCAGTGGTGTGCGAGGTGTGTGGTGTGTGTGCAACGCCCAGCCAGTCGGACACGAGCCTTCCTCCATCTTTCTGTATCAGTCCGAGGAGGAGCGAGCGCATCCCTCGTCGTCCACTTTCATTTCCAGACTCGACTTGAGCTCGCGTTCGTCGACCCGCATCAGCTACGCAAGAGAGAGCCTGAGAGCCAACTGATTATTCACTCCGGAGCGAGAACGACCCAACACTCGCGCTCTCGGTCAGTCACCAATTTGCTTTTGCTCTCGCAGAAGAGCAGACCCAAGCAGCAAAAGCCGCGCGACACCAGACAATGTTGATGGAACAGAACGTGCTTCGCTCCAACTGGCCGATCTCGGACCACGACTACCCGGCTGGCACGCTCGCCTCGGTCGAGCAGCAGCACTTCCCGTCGCTCATGTCGTCGTTCCACAGCTACTCGGCGTTCCCGCCGGCGCCGCAGCGCTTCAAGGAGGAGTCCCCAAGGACGTTCGGCTCGCTCTACTCGCACCAGAGCCACCACTACCACCAGCAGCAGCAGCACCATCACCACCACCAGTCCAGCAGTAGCAGCAGCCTTAGCCACAGCCTCAACCACAGCTACCCAGCGCAGGCATCATCAGCAGTATCATCGATCCACTCGCTGCCGCTGTCGCTCTCGATCCCGAGACCCGCCGGGTCCTCGTCCGTCACCAGTGGCTCCCGAAAAGCGTCCGAGGAAGAACGAAAGGCAAAGCACCGCGAGGCGCAGCGCCGCTTTGTCAAGCGCAAGAAGGTACGCATTCATCTAGCCAGGTTCCAGCAAGCCATTGCGCGGGTACGCTCGATGGTACAAAGAGACTGACCGGAGTGTGTTGCATGCGAACGTATGAATGCACTCACAGGCGGAGATGGTGCAGCTCAAGCAGCTCGCGATCGAACTGGAGCTGCAGCACCAGCTCCTCGAGGTCATGAGCGAGCAGATCGTGCTGGAGCGAGAGAACCGAGCGCTCGAGAGCGACATCGCGATGACGCGCGACCAGGCGCGACACGCAGAGCACGAGAGCGAGGTTTACAAGGTACATGCAGTCCTTTGCTTCGCAAAGCCTTCCAGTTTGGGACCATTCATGCTGACATTGTTGTATGTTCTTCTTGGTATCTTACAGCGAGAGCACCCGCCGATCCAGCTCCCAGATCTGGTGTTCAACTTCGAATGGTGATCGGATCGTCCCAGGCAGACCAGCCACACAGTCAGGAAGAGCACCAGGCAACCGGAGAAACACCTACATACATAGATGCATACGATAGACCGAGACTAGAGAGAGAGAGAGAGCGAGAACCAAGCAGCCACTCCGGCGAGCCACAACTGCAGCCCAGGAGCCCAGCGCGAGCCCGACCAATAGAGACTATTTATGCGGCGCGAGACCTGCTGCTTCAGACCAATCAAAGTATGACGCACAAAAGCAGCGGAAGATTGAGAAGCGACCGCGTGTCGCTACGACCAAGCCCACCAAATACAAAGGAAATGTTTGGACCCTCACGCCGTTCCACGTTGTCTCCTCTGCTGATTAGTTTCTCCAGTGCCTCCTCGTCTGACTCGGAGGACTTTGGTCGCTAGACTTGCTCGAAGTTGTTTGTGAGAACAGCCAAGTAATGCTGCAACTGAAAGTGCCATCTTGGAGTGCTGGTCTTTGAAAATCGATGACGAAGCGCATATTGGGATTGATTAAGCGAGCTCTCGCTCTCTCACTCTTCTTGACGGACACAGAGATGCCCCACTTGAAAGTCCCCGAGTCTCAAAAGAGCTCCTCACGAGAGCTGACAGCGAGGGGAGCTTTTCGGGGTGACGGCTGCCTGCCATGATGCCATGAGCAGCTCCGATCAGCTCAAGTCAAGTCAACTCGAAGACACGAACACGGTTTGCTTTTGAGTCTCTTGCTCTCCATCGTGCATTCAGGCAGTGACTCGGCGGTAAAGTCGCGTCAGGTAATCCAGAGGTGATGCGTGTTCGACACACACACAACACAAAGGATTCCGTCAAATGCAAAGTCACCTCATCAAACCGCAAAAGCGCACACAGCAAGCTCGCACATGCAGCCCTGTACATGTGAAACAGCTGGCAGCTTGAGCTCGCGACACGAAGAAGCGCCAGTCAACCAGGTGCTGGCGCATCTGGGTGACTCGCTCTCGCTGTTTCCAAGCAGCGAAATGAGACTACTTGACAAAAGCCAGCAAGTATTCCGGTATGAAACCGGTATGCGAATACCGCAAGACTTATCTGACCGACCCAGTACTGCTACGGTATGGAAACCGGTACTGTCACGGAATCAGAGTTGCATCCTTTCCCGTGTTCAACATTTGCTGCGTGTTCTGGTCATTGCCTCAACAACAACCACACACACACAGCAGATCATCAAAGGTCCAAATGGCAGTCCATCGCTGGCTCATCCATTCGGCGCTCCCTTTCTGGGGGTTCACTTGCGCATCTGCCCGCCACGACTCGCGCGACAACCAGCTCCAACCGGCTCCAAC
>JAASFO010000144.1:0-35941 GCA_023333815.1 Globisporangium recalcitrans
CTTCGATCAACAAGCACGACATGCCGCTCAACAACTGCGGGCTCGTTGGCTATTCACGAAGAGGCTGGTCGCTCGCGGGGCTCATTGTCGAAGGCTGGGAAGTGGTCAAGCACAAGGGCAAGAACCAGTACGTGGCGGTCAGAGGCATGTGCCGCATCCCGCTTGCAGTGGACGAGAACGGCGACATCAAGAGCCTTTTGTAGATGTGCTGATGCTTGTTCGCCGACGTTGACTTTTGGCGGATGATGGACTTGTACGCTATCTGGACACAGCATCCATGAGTAGTCAGTACACAGCAGCGAATGACCCACCCTAGCAAAGAAAGCAGCAAACGACCAAATCCAACGAGACACATTTCCATTTTCTTCATCATCCGTGCCCCGTCGTCTCTCACTATAAAAATTGCTCACGGAGCAGACTCGTACACGCCACAGTCAGCGATCACCACTGGCTGCTTCGGCTTGTCGCCCTTGTCAGTCTCCAAGTCTTCAATACGCGTAATGATATCGAGACCTTCGACCACTTTGCCGAACACGACGTGCTTGCCGTCGAGGTGAGGCGTCGGCACCGTCGTGACGAAGAACTGCGAGCCATTCGTGCCTGGACCGGCGTTCGCCATCGACAGCAGACCAGGCTGGGTGTGCTTCAAGCGGAAGTTCTCGTCTGGGAACTTCTCGCCGTAAATGCTCTCACCACCGGTGCCGTCGCCACGGGTGAAGTCGCCACCTTGGATCATAAAGTTCTTGATCACGCGGTGGAAAGTGCTGCCCTTGTAGTGCAATGGCTGACCGGTCGAGCAGTTGCCCTTCTCGCCCGTGCACAGCGCGCGGAAGTTCTCGGCCGTCTTCGGCACCACATCCTTGAACAGCTGCATGACAACCTTACCAGCGTCTTCTTCGCCGATCTTGATGTCAAAGAACACCTTTGGGTTGTTTGGGTCCAGCACTGGCTCACCTTCAACGGCAGACTTGTCGTCATACATCGAAACCTTGCCGAACAGACCGCCAAAGACAGACTTCTCCTTCTCGCGCGCGTCCTTCATCTTCTTCTTGAGCACTTCCAGCTCACGGCGCACGTCACGGTTCGCTGGCTCGAGCTTGCCTGCTGCGATCAAGTCTTCCTTGGCGCGGTCCAGCTCGTTCAAGTGCATACGGCCGACACCACGACGGAAGAGCGCCTTCACGCTCTTCGAGTCGTTCTTGAGCGCCTTCGTGGCCAAAGACACGGCTTCCGTGTAGTCCTCAATCTTCAGGTAGGACATCGCGCCGTTCAAGTAGCACGTCGTCTGCAGCTCCTTCATGCGGACCTTTTCGTCTTCTGGCACGTCGTACACATCCTCCATGTACTCGGCGGCTTCATTGTACTTGGCCGCAGCTTCGTGGAACTTCTTTCCCTTGAAGAGAGCGTTGCCTTCGTCCTTGAGCTTGCTGCATTCCGCGATCTTCTCGTCCGCGTCCATCTCCCACAGCTCTTTCTTCTTCGCTTGGAAGCCCAAGAGCTCCACGTCGAACTTCAGGGTGGCGTTTGGCGGGATCTTCGGTGGCGACCCGTTCTCGCCATACGCGTACTCCGGCTTGCACGTCAAGACCGCCTTCTCGCCGACCTTCATGGTGGCGAACGCCAGATCCCACGCGCGGATCACATTGCCCTTGCCGAGCACAAACTATGCATCATTCAAGACACACACACACGATCAAAACCTATCAGTTATCAACATCACTGCTACAATTAATCACGACAAAGGGACGCCCAGCTCAGCGCTCTTACGAACCTTGAACTCAGAGTTGCGATCGCGGGAACTGTCAAACTTGGTTCCGTCCAAGAGCGTGCCAGTGTAGTGAGCTGAAGCGCGCATCCATTCATTCATCCCAAACCAACCATTAGTACACACAGCATAACAACATGTGTACACTCAATAGCGTCGTGACGCACCTCGCACTTCGTATCCATCAGGCGGGATGCCGCCCGTTCCTTCCTGGTAGATCTCCTTCAACACGCCGCCGTCGCCCGAGAGATCCGTCATCGTTTTCTTTTCCTTTTTGCTGTTGCTGCTGCTTGTCTATAAACACGTACAGAGTTAAGCGCACACAACGGCACGTCAGCTCAGTCAGCCTCGTCTTCACTTTCAGAGAGAGCAGTCTCTGCTTTCCCTTGCTCACCTTGCGCCTTAGAGCTTCAATTGCGGAATGACGCCTTCCAAATGAATAGATGCAAATTGCTGAGCCTGACTGACTGACTGAGATGGGATGATGGCACAGTCCCGAAAACCAGACATCGCACGAGGGACAAAGATCGTTGAGATGGCCACTAGAGGAAGGGATCATTGTCTGCCAATGCTCGTAAAAAGTGTGCTTGAAACGTGCCGATTTCGGTACAAAAGGGTGATTTTGCTGATTGTATTGGAAAGTAGGATACCTGCTTCTAGCGACGTTATGGTGATGGACTGGTTTGAATTGCAGACTTGCGCGAATGTTCTCGAAATAAAATAGAAAACAAAAATGGAAAATGGAGAAATGGAGAAATGGAAAATGGAGAAATGGAGAAATGGAAAATGGAGAAATGGAGATGGCAAACTCGAAAATGGAGGATGAAAGCAAATTGGCTAGGCGCATCGGAGCGGCGCATTGAGGTCTCCAGGTCCATTGAGAGCGTCTTTGTGACTCCCTGCTTTCACGCGGCAGCCCCATTGTCCACAGTCCATTCCAACTCAGCTGAACCCACTTGGTGGAACACTGACCACTGACTCGACTCGACTGCACGATTCTTCAGCAGTGCACCATGGCTTCATACGAAAAGTTGAACTGCTGGGGCTGTCTCAAGTGCGGACTCAGTGCAGAAAGTGCCTCGATCCACTCAAACACCAGGTTCTGGTCGTGCGTGGGACCGCTCGCTGCGTCGCACTCGAGCTTCCCTTCCTGCATCCTGCTCCACGACGTCACTTTCGCGTCAATCGCACCGTCGAGCGCGAAGAACTGCGGGTCCGATTCGAGGTCGTACCGCGAAGCCACGGCGTGCGACGCGTGCGAGCTGGACAGCGGATCTTCGCGCCAGTTGTTGTAGCGCATGATGCGCTTGAAGTCCTCGAACGAGCTGATCTTCGGTGCGTCGCGCTGGAAAATCTTGGCGCGGGTGCAGTTCGCGTGCGACCACGACGCACTCTGGTTGGTGGAGATGTACGCGGCATGGAAACCCGAGCGCTCGTAGATGCTTGAGAAGTACGGGATGTTGTACGACTCCAGTACCCGACCTCGTTCACCAGCAGAGACACGTCTTCAACATGAATGAAACCGGGCAGTTGCTCCAACACGGTCAGTCCATTCTTCTGGAAACCGGAGCCCGCAACGAATTTCTTGGTGTCGACGACCATCCACTGGTCGTTGTATGTGCCGCTGTTGTACTTGGAGAGCGTCGCCGCCCAGCTCATGTCGTCTTCGCCCAGGAAGTTCGCGACCTTGGAGCGGAGCCAGCACAGGACGCTCTTTGAGCTCACAAATGCGTACAACTCGTTGTTGAATACACCGTGCGTTGTCTCCATGACCCCCAGCCCAGCATTCGTCATGTACCAGTCATCGACCGATGACAAGTAGCCTGGACTGCTGGACATGGAAATCTTTCGTTGAGCGCTCGGCGAGTGTGCTTTGGAGGAAGCCGAAGGTGGCAGCGGCACTTCGTAGTGCTTGTAAATGCGATTCATCGAGCTGTAAACGTCCCAGGTCGCGTGACCCACACGAGATCGGCAAAGTCTGGGAGGATTCGAATCAGCGCCGAGCACTTGAGATTCTTGACGAACGTGTAAAAGGACTTTGTGGTCACATCCGCGGCAGTGGTTGAGGTCGAGGTCGATGCCGTGGTTGCTTCTCGATTTCTCTGGATAGCTGGGATCAAATCTTCCAGGTCGCCATCCGCGTTCAGCATGAACAAGTCGAGCTCAGACGCCGGCTTCTCTCTCTTTGAGAACCGCTGGTAACCTTGAACGAGTCCATCAAACTGCGCCAAAATCGATCCAATCGCACCCCAGTACTGTGCATCCAGTAGGCTTGGGTGTTTGTCGTAATACTCGACCTGCTCTCCCATCCAGTCGAGATTCTCACGCAAGAACCCTTGGAGAGTCTGCAATGTTCCTGGTCTGCGGTGTCGCCATTCGGGAAGAACGTAAGATACACATTCATGAAGTGCTGGTCAATCCGGTGGTGCGTCAGTGCAGCTTCGGCGTACCCAGCTGCAAACAGGATCTCTTTCCGTCGTTACCGTGCTATCGCGTCATCGTGTAGCTCCTGCGAGTGCAACTCGGTCGTGTTGATCCAGAGCTGCGACCTGCCGATGGCGTGAAGACTGTCGTTAAATGTCGCCTAGGCGTCTGCCCCACCGCGCGCTTCTTCTGTGGCACTGAACATGACTTCCACGGCATCGTCTTCCTTGGGGTGGAACACTCGCACGTACCGAACGCCTCCTTCCTCGCTGCTGTCGGCGTCGTCCAGTGGTGCCGGCTGGGCTTTGTGCGCTGTCTCAGTGTCTGTTGACGACGGCGGCGCTTTCAGTCGCTGCGGGCACGGCGCAGAGTAGACAAACATCGCGACGACCAGCGCAAGCGCCATCGCACTGAACGCCATCATCCGCGCTGTCGGATGGCGGCGCGACTGCTCTCTTGCTTGCTGCGCCGCATCGTCTTGCAGCGCTGCGCCACGGAATGTACCGTATCGATCTGCAGACATCTGCGATTGGAGCTTGGACGCAGACTTGATTGCGACTCCGTTCAACAGAAAGGAAGGAAGGGACGTGAGTTGATGGCAGGAGCTTCTGCTGGTGTTGCTTCGCACGCGGGAGGATCGGGAATGGAGCCAGAGGGCGGGTCAGCGCAGCGAACCCTCGCGTCGTCCCTTCCCTTCGCTGGTAACCACCCGCCAGTGGGCTTTTCGCTCATCTTCAACCGGACCACATCACAGAAGCGCGTGCATGCGAGTGGCTCGATGCGCGATATGAGGTGCTGGTTCATCGTGGAAGCACAACTTGCTCAGCTGCTGACGTCAGAGAGTGGCACAGAATTCGACCTTTGACAGTGAGTACTCAGACTCAAGCTTCTGCTAAAAGGTCGATTGAACTTAGTACGTGTAGTGGCAGCTCTAAAGCGGCATATTGTGTTTAAAAAGGCTTCGAGTCCACATGTTGAAGTTGTTGCCCACACAAAAGGAAACGCCGAGTGCGACATGCCAAAAATCGAAACGACGCGCTTGGTGGAAGGCATGGCGAGAAGCGAGATTCATGTGGACGAATGGATGGCATAAACCTACTTGATGGGACGCATGCGAGCGTATGCACGATGCATGTGTGTGTATGTGTGTGTGTTGCGATTGACTGGCTGGCTAGGAGGCAACAGTCTGTGCTCGATGCTCGCGACACTTTCGCCAGCGAACATGAACGTTCCAGAAACCCTGAGCACGCTGAAGTACGCAAGTCGAGCCAAGTCTATCAAGGTGAATGCAAAGAAGAACGAAGCTTCGAGCCAGATCAGCCAGCTGAACGGAGAAATCGCTGCATTGAAGAAGAAGCTGATGGAGCAGACTAAAGTGACGCTGGGACTTGACCCGAAGGAGAAAGACGAAGTTGTGAAGGCTTACGAGAAGCAAATCCAGGAAATGGACCGCATTCGATTGCAGACTTGGAAAGACAAGGCAAAGCTGTCGAAGCAGCATGAACTCGAGCGCAAGTGTCTTGCAAAGGAAAAAGCGCTTGCAGACCAGAAAATTCGGGAAGAGCGCACTCGAAAGTGGAAGCTACTAGAGGAGAAAGGCGATATCGAGCTCATGCTGCGTGCGCTACGAGACCTGGATCGCTCTCTGTCTGGAGTTATTGGAGCGACAGGTTGCAGCTCGACCGAGGAACGGTGGCTCGAGAAAGCAGCAAAGATGAAGACGCTGGAGAGCGAGAGCAAAGACCATCGGACGTTGATCATGGTGTTCAAAGACTCGCTCCACAAAGACGTGGATCAATGGGGGAAGCGGCTTCCAGTTGATGGTAAAGCAGACGGCAACGACGCTTCGAAGCGGGATGACTCTGCTGCATCGTTCCACATGACTGCGAGCCAACTATGCAACAAACTGCAGAATATCCACCAAGAGAGTGCGCAGCTCATCGCGCTGGAGCACCAGCTTGTCTGTGAAAGCAACGCGCTGATAAACGACATGGCAAGCGAGATCGTTCGCTTCAAAGCGCATCGAGCAAAGCTGAAAGCGACCGCCGTTAAACCTCAAGCTGCTGCTTCATCTTCCGGACCAACTCCGACCGCAGCGCCAAGCACTGCCAAGCCTGCAGCTAATGCCGCCAAAGAAGTTGAGCAAGCGCTTGAAGAGCGTGAAAAGGGACTGTCGATCACTCTTTCAATGGTGCAAGCCGAGCGCTCAAATCTGGTGGCTTTCGTGAAAAGCGAACGGAAACGAGTTTTCGATTTCGCAGAAGTCACGACCCAGTTTACGAAGTACACTGATCAGCAAATTGCAATTGCTTCAGCAGCAGCTAGTCTGAGCACAGCGAAAACAACGCAAGACAGTTAGCAGAGCAGCGGTGAAGGTGCGTGGCAAGACGCGAAGAAAAAGGTGCTTGCAGCATCTGAAAAGTGGAGCAAATACTGGGACGCGGACGGGAACCAGACAAGCAAACAAGACGACAGCGCAACGCTGTAGGTGCCAAAAGAGGAGGTTGTGCCACTCGGGATGGAGTCCAAGCTGATTTACGACGAAAGTTTGGTTGTGTCCTCAAAGAAGACAGACGCGAAGAATACGCGAATGGACAGCTCTCAGTACTGGATTCCGGATGATCAAGACAAGACGCCTTCTCTGCTTGTCGACCTGGAGCTGCCTCGATTCCTCCACTCGATAAGTATCAAAGGTGGTTGTTTCAACGGCACAACCGCAGTTCCTCACCCGTCCAGCATCGCAGCAAATGGAAAAGGAACAACTGACGGTGGAGCCAAAGCGGGCTCAGATAGCGTGGTGAGCACGTTTGTGCTAAAGCCTACTGAAGTCTTGTAGGCGGAGCGGAGCAAATACAAACTTGGTGAGGTATCGGGAGAGCACGAGTTGACGCATGAAACCTTGAGCAATGTCATGTCGTGGATGGATCTGCTGAAGACCACAGTCGTCCCAGCGAAATTGTTTGCCCGACACCCGGTACGGTTTCTCCACGACGTCATCTCCATTGTCGTCCAGAACACAGGATTCGCGTCGCAGCTCTTCAGCGCACGCGAGAAAGACTACTCGCAGCTAAACTCCAAGACTGAGCGCTCCGACTACTTGACAAAGATACTCGATTATGTTCAAGAAGCGCACAAGAAGAAACAGGAAAACGGATCAGCAGGATCAGCAGCAGAGCCAGGTGTGGTCATCGCAGCCACTGCTTCTAACACCATGGCAGGAAAAGAACCCACAGACACGCTGAAGTTTCTGAGCTACTTTTCTCTGATTGCGATCGAGTACGCGATTCAGCATCGGCGTTCCGCCCCAGCAAACGTGGCTTCAGTTCCTGTGCCTCCAGAAAAGAACAACGCTGATCCAAACGCGAAGGCAGCAACACCTCGCAGCAGTGAGGGAGCTGGCACGGCAAATCCTGAAGCACCACCCGACCAAACAAAGTCTGCGAATGTCCAAGTAGAGGAAATCAAGAGAAAACTCGAGACATCTGAACAAATGCGCCAGGAGCAAGAAGCATTTGGAACCCAGTTGCATGCCCAACTACAGCAAAACCGAGTACTTATGAGTGAGAAAGAAGCTGCGATGGAGGAGAGCATGAAGCAAAGCAGAAAGCGTTCGAGGACACCCTCGAGGCGCTTCAAGCTGAGAGAGAGCAGCTGAAAAAGAGCGTGGATCTAGCAACTGCAAATGAGTCGACGCTCGAATCAAGCAGGTTGGAGCTCGAGAGCCAGGTGAAAGCGGCGCAAGCAGAGGTGGAAGGATGGAAGAAAAAGCTGAAAGACGCAGGAGCGAATACTTCGGCTGCTGCCGCGACAGCTGCGGCGAGTGCCGCTAGTACTGAAGCAGGCGAGAAGCTGATCCTTGAAGCGCAGACGAAAGAGCTGCGCTGCTTAGCGGAAATAGAGAAGATGGAGGCAAAAGCGCAGGTTTACGAGCTAAAGCAGAAAGAGGCAGAGGCGAAACTTGCAGAGTTCGAGCAGGAGCGGCAGTCGCTCCTTCAGCGCATCGCCGCTCCGGAAGAAACGGAAGAAGAGATGCAGCTCCAGTTGCAGGTCGTCACCGAAGAGCGAGATTCTGCGCGGCAGAAAGAAGAGCAACTATTCGCAGAGAACAACGAAAAGGAGCAAGAGATTGAGCGAGTTCGTGATGGATATGGTACGTAGAGTCCGGAAACAATATTGACAGCTTTCGGTGAAATGCTGACATCTTGTGCTTGTTTTCCATAGTGTGGATGACAGATCGGATGAACTCAAAGGAAGATGAGCTGAGCGAGCTCCAAGAGCAGATCGAGAAATACCAATCGCTTCTGGAAATCACATCGGCGTCTGCTAAAACAGCCAGATAATGCCGCACCGTCTGTTGATCAACCAACGCAGACTCCAGCTCCAAGTGTGAAAGCGACACCTTCGCCAGCAGCATCACAGACTTCGACAAATCCACCCTGCTCGATCGCCCGAGGCGAGACTCGAAGCCGCTGGGTTTGCATGTCGAGATAAATGCTCTCCATGTGGAAGAAAGTCCAGGCATTCGGCACATTGGCAGCAACGCTTAAAGCTCAGTCACAACCTCCAAGTATCGCTCGCTAGTGTAAAGCGCGTAGCACGTACATCGCTGATCTTCTCATGGCTTCGATAGTACTGCTCTTCCAGCTCGCAGACTCTGCACAATTATGGACATTTGTCAGCGCAGTGTCGTTAGCAGTGCCAAAGAAGAACCCACACCCATAGGTTGCAACGTACTCTCGCTGGAGCTGCAGTCGCTCTAGTCGTTTTTGCACTTTGTCGCGCTGGATGCAGTGCCACTCTTCTTCCACCTCGAGTGCGCGCATAAACTCTTGTCGATCCCTGGTTTCTCGATCGCGAAGAAGAATGTGGACGACCGCTCTCGCCTGCACGCCTCGAAACATGCGCTGGATCTGCACACTGGCCAGAACTGTTTTGAGATACGATTGCCAGAACCACCGCCGCATGCACGCTCGCCACCATTGCTGTTGCCAGCTGCGACGTCTCGAGAGTGTCCTGCAAAGTGACTTTTCAGGGAACTCATTCCTGAATGTCAGCATAAGCTTTGATTATTTAGGTTAGTTGGCAAAATCTCATGTTTGGTCACCATTTGATGCAAGATCCATTTCGCAGCAACTCATTCACCAAGAAGAAGAAGAGGAGCAAGCATGGGCGTGCAGGCGTCGCTCGACAGCGGACGTGGCGCTGGCCACCTCGCGCATGACGCGGACGCCTTCCGCCGCGCGTGGCGCGAGGGCGTGCCGTTCACGCTGCTGCACGACGAAGCGTTCGTCGCTGAGAAATATCAGGAAATCAGCGCGATGAAGAGCTTGACGGGCGAGAAAGACGGAGACCCGAGCGAGACGCAGCTCATCTCCGGCACGAACGGAGTCCCCATGGACGAGCTGCAGCAGGTTGCGGACCTTGCGAGGGTCAAGCTGTTCAGCAAGCGCCGAGAGCCGCAGACGTCGTTTGGGAAAGCGACATCCTCCTCAACTGGGAGCGACTCGTCTTCACCCGCAGCTGCTCTCAACAACACCGTGGAGAGCGATCGCGAGGTGTCGAGCGTGCTGACGGCTGACTTGACCGACAAAATCCTCTCGCGCGAGTCTGCGGAGAGTCTTGCGAGCGAGCGACTGCGGAAACAGCGGACGGAGATCGTCGAGCACTACTTTGCTCTACTCGCCGAACGAATCCAAGCCAACGAGCCTCGCATCGGAGAAATCGGGTTGTCAGATCCAGAACCTGAAGGAGCTCGCGCGTCTGCCGCTTTCTCGTTGCCGTCGTCATCATTATCATCCGGTGCGAAGTACCTGTCGAGTTGGAATGGTCCCCCTGCTGGCGTGTTTTCAGTGAGCTCTTTCCGCGTTCAGCTTGACATGTTGCGCGAATTCCGAAAGTCCATGCCTCGGCTCTTCGAGAGCAGCGTGCTTACGATCGTGCAGACGCTCTTGGAGTTCCCGCCGTTCGTGTTGCAGAGTGAAGCCCTGACGTCGTCGGAGCAAGCCATGATCATCGATACGCACGAGTTTTGCCGAAGTATCTTGGACGCGCAAGATGACGACCTTCCAGAGTCGCAGCGCCAAGTGACTTTGTTGTTGTTGTTGGCGTTCGGCGTGAGCAGTGGTCGTATCAGCTTACTGTTGGACTTCACCGAGGCGCTTCTACTCGAATCAAGCGCAAGGGCAACGTCAAGCAACCAGTTGTTGCGCAGCCACTCTTTCGAAGCGTGGGTAGACACTCTGCTGAATCGATTGGAGTCGTATCGAATCGACGTTGCTCTTGGGACGCTCGAGAAGGATACTCTGGTCAAGCAATTCCCGATCAAATTGGTTTCGTTGGAAGACGACTCGACGAGCAGCGACAAACTGCCGGGAGCCGAGTCGATCACAACAGATGGGAACTTCATGTACACCTGGAGCTTGAAGACGGGGTTGTTGAAGGTTGGCACGGGGCTGAACTTCACGATTGCTGGGAGAGTGTATGTCGAAAGCAGCCCTCAGCAGTATACTCAGAGCTTCCAGCGTCAACGAGTCTTCCACGCAGCCGTTTACGGCTCCGGCAGAAATGTTACAGACGTGGTGCAAAATGAGCTCTCCAAGTTCAAGACAGAAGGGAGCAGTTCGCCTGGAAAGAACATTCGCGACACTTTGGCAACGGGCGACTTGGATGATTTGATTTCAGCGTTCATTCCGCGGCGGCTGTTTGTCATGTTCTCCATCGGTGGGGGCGTGAAAAACTGCGTCCTCAGCGACGACGATGAGTTCAAGCTTCTCGATTCGCAGATGAGCGGCGTTAAGGAGGAGTATCCAAGCGGTCGAGGTGGATCGATTCAACTTTTGGCTGCATTTTATGGCGACTTTGAAGTTCTGCAGGAAGAAGGCATGGATCGACTTCGCCGAAAGTTCCAGGTCGCATCGACAAGCGCTCAAGACAACGAGGAATGGTCGTTGACACTCTCTCCGGATCTTGTCTGTGACCTTCTCGCGGGAGCAACCGTGTCGATGGACATATCGGAGAGCACTGAGTTGGTCTTGTTCTACTCAGCTGAAGGCGAAGATGACGTGAGTGTCCACAACTTCCGGACCGGAGATCAGATTTCAGAAGTCGAAGACAAGGGATCCAACGCCTACCTGTCGAGCTTGGTGTTTTGTGGCGACTCTCTCTATTTGAGCATCCTGTGCTCTGGCAGCGACGCTATCAGTGTTGGAAATCCGAAGCCGCAGCCGCCAAGAAAACCGCGCAGGTTGATTCGGATTTCTCCGCAAGATTTGAGCGTCATCGGGATCTACACGCTGAAAGGCGACGAGTCTTCTGCGAAATCCGTGTCGTCAAAGCCTTTCGTCGCTTACGTCTCTGAAGGAATGCGCATCTACGAAGTTGAAATGAGCGCTGACCGCTTCAATGTGCAAGTGTTCTTTCCGAATGTCGGCTTGAATGGCACGCTGGAGTTTGAGTTCGTGCGCTCGTTCGCGATCAACACCGAGCGCATTCAATGTCCGCAATTTGTGAGCTACTTCTTAGCGTTTGTGAGCGTGGAGCTGAACGTCCCCGATGCCGAGTTCAGTGTTCCTGCGATGTACACGAACGGAAAATGGCTCGGAATCGTGGTGTCGCCTTCGAATCAGTTGTCAGACAAGGCGCACTGTGCTATGTTTGACTGCGAAAGAGGCGTGTTTATCGAAGAAATATCCGGTAGCAGTGAGGACTCTTCGATCAAGCTCCCGAAGTGCCATGAGCGAGTGGTTCCCGGTCGCCTCGTTTGCTTTGATGCGAAAAACAACTTGGTGTGGACACTTGATTACTCGAAGGCGAGCTTCTCGTATTTTCGCAATCCTGGAAAGCGGATTTCGTTGTCCCAGAGAACATCCCCTGCGCAGATCCTTGCTCAAGCCAGACAGAATGATGCAGTGGACAAACAGGCGAGGGCGGATTCAAAAGCAACTGAATCTGGAGTGCGCTTTGAGGTTTCGGTTGGTACCCGCATACTCGGTTTCCTGTCGGAGAATGCGGAAGCGAGCGACCCCAGTGAGTGGTCAGCGCTGCTGAGTTCCAATGGCACAGTCTCTGGACCAACGGTGATTCCATTTGTAACTGATCTTGGGGAAACGAGCTTCAAGGTGCTGCTAAAGCTGATCAAACAGTACGCAGCGCCATTTCAAGCGAACGCAGTGTCGACGATTGAAAGCTATTGCTTGCAAGCGTGTGTGAGCATCTTGGATGCTAACGTGGCTCTGCTTCTTCGAGTGAAACACGACAAGAAAGGCAACGAGGTTCTGGAAGTACTCCGCGATGAGCTGTCGCCGCTGCTCAATGGCTTGATTTACTCATCAAACGGAGATCAGGACGATCAACCAGAGTCGAAGGTAGATTCAAGTACCACGGCGACACATGGTGAACAAGATGAGCGCACCAGACTGGGGGTCATATCCAAAGCTCTGGATCTGTACGCAACATGCATCCACATCTTCCATCCGAATGTGGTGAAGCAGTTCGAAGGAGTGCTGAAGTTTTTGAAGCCTTGGAAGAGTGGAAGTGTCAGTGTCACAGAGCTGAAGATTGTCGGTCGACTGCTTGGGCACTTGAGCAACCGCGTGAAAGATCTGCAGCTCGCAATTCTCGAGTCTGCCGAGACGTTGGAGACTTTCAAGAAGCTGATCGGGTATGCAGTTGCTATCCAGAAGCAAAAGCTTGAGGACATCCTCCGCTCTTCGACCGACAAGTCTTCACTGGAGGACGAAGATGCCTTGATGGAGCTGACTCTACTGATCAACAGCGTATCACAGAGCCTGTTCTTATCCCTGAGCGAGGCGTCAAGTGGGAAAATCGCAATGGAGAAGTCTCTCCTGGTGTTCTCTCTCTATCGCACTCTTTGTGACGGGTGTGAGGACATTTGCTCAGCGGTTGGTGTGAGTGTACCAGCGATCTCTCGCCCAAAAGTGTGGACGCACGCTGAAAAAGCGATGCGAAGAGGCTTCTTTGGTGTGCTGTCGCCTATGCTGTTTTCGAGTGGATTGGCGTTTTTGAGGAATCGGGAACAGTTTGTGACGAAGATGGCGTCAAAAGAAGACAGCTCGCGCATGAAAGCTGCCCTGTTTGATATCGTGAAGGGAAACGCTCAGCAGATGTCGTCACTGCTGAAGGCGATGGAGACCCTTGGAAGCATGATCGACCCTGAGGCAAAGCAGAAAACAGTGGAGAGTGTCGTTGCAGAGTCAAAGCTAGAGACGATGGAATCTGCACACGAGTACGAAAACAATTTCGACGAGCTGAAGGAACTACGCATCCCTGGAGCAACAAGATTGATCGTGACGTTCGACTCCAGGAGTCGAACTGAGAACAACTATGATTATGTCACGTTCTACAAAGATCAGCTGAAGCGAGAGCATTATGGAGAGGGACATTTTTCCGGCCGCGATTCAGAGTACAATTGGCCAGGCGTTGGCTCCAACCCGCCGCTGATTATCGAGAGTGATCACTGTTTTGTGGAGTTCCACACTGACAGATCCAACACAGACTGGGGCTACAAGTTTACAGCGCGAGCGGAGATTTTGAAGAAGAAGACGTCGGTGAAGCGCCATTGGCTCGTGTTTTTGACGGAAACGATTGTCCATGTGCTCGACGAAAGCATGAGAGTGTTTGTGGATGGCAGCCTGTTTTCTCCGATTGATGAAGCTGAGTTCCTCAACGAGCGATTCTTGCACAGCGATCTGGTGAAAGGTGGAATTTGCGCAGACCAAAATCAGAACACGAACGTGCTCCAGCTTCTGAAGGATTTTGCGAATCCGCCCGCGAGCTCGCATGCAGAAAAGGTTGTGAATGCCCTGATGGTTCGAAGCGGAACGCTGCGTCAGCGCTCGACGTCTTCATCCTTCTCGAATACGAGCGAGTCGAGCGCAAATCAGAGAATCAGCAGCGCCGTGCGCGCCGTGGCAGCAGCGATTTTGCACCACAACATGTGGGGAGTGGACGCCTACGCATTCGCAGAAGACTTGCGGAATGATGTTTCCGACCAGCTGCTTCGCGGATGGAAGAACGCGCAAAAGATGAGAGATTGGTTCCATTTAGGGGACGCAGCAGATGCAGGTATGCAACGTCAAGGATCGCGTAAGCTGCGTCGCCAGCCTTCAGCTTTCAAGGGAATATCGGAAGAGTCGCTGCAGATTTTGTGCGAGAACGTCATTGCGCGCGCTCAGTTCTTGTTGGAGCTCACACCTGCGTCATTTTCGTACGTCAGCAGCGCAAAACGGCGCTGGGGTCTTTTGGCAAAATACGGTCACGCTATCGGCAAGACGGGATCATCTGAGTCGGCGATTGACAAGTGGTACAACTTGCTAGACGAGTTGCAAGCCGCGACAGAGCTGCGCAGCTTGTTCCAGTACCGACGCAACTCCAGTGAGCGAATGCGAGGTGGTCAGGCGAAATCAGTGACCGAGCAAGTCCTCGAATTCATTCAAAGCGACGTTGACATCGCCGAGCTGGTTCGCGTCATTGAAGCGCGGAATATGCGAGCAAGAAGCCGGACATTCGGAATCGAGCTCTTCGTGGAGACTTGGGTGCGTTGTCCAAATGTCCAAGTGAAAGCTGCTCTTGTCGAGTCGTTTGCAGCCACTATGAAGAAGATGACCCAAACGTATACGTCCTCGAGTGCGACGCCGAATCCAGTGTCGGCACTGGTGCACTTTTCCACCAAACTGAGCGGATGCCAAGAATCGCTGCGACACCAAGTCAGCGAAGCCTTTGGGAGGTGCCTGGGAGAGTTTTCAAGTGTGCTAAACGCGACCCCGCTCGATAACTCCAGCTGCGCATTGATTGTGGCGATCCTCAAGGCGTGCGCTCTGGACTACCATGTTGAGGATTCGTATCTTCTCCACGAGAGTCGCATCTTAACTCAAGTGCTACGATTGATGTCGTCGGACGTGATCCAGATCCGGCGGGCTGCTCAATCAGTACTGGGTGTGTTCCTGGCGCGATTTGTGGTCGGGAAAGCAGGATCGAACTCGGATTCTGCTGATCAGCGAGGCAACGAAGATCTTCTTGGTGCCACTGCTTTTCAGCGTCAGCTCTTTGCTGCTGTTGGGTTGCAGCTGGAAGGGATTGTGGCGATGACGAATGCTTCCGCGTTGACGAGTGCATCGGACCCCACTCTTCCGCTTGCGGTTGGTGCTGGAGCACAAGCGCTCTTCGCTGGTGGCTATCAACAACACTATCTCCCAGATGGTGCTCCGGGTCTCACGGCACCTTGCTTGGAGAAAAATCGAGTGAGCTGGAATCACACCATCATGCTTTGGGTGTATGTGCACGGCGAAAACAGCATTTACGCATTGAAAGTCGGAGACGAGGTGCGACGCGGTCCTGACTGGAAAGAAGGCAACGAAGAAGGCGGAGGTGACAGAGAGACTGGCGTTGTTTCTGCGATAGTTGATCCGACAAAAGTTGAAGTCCGCTGGAGCGATTCTGTCGGGGAGTACGCATTTGATCCCAAGTCTGGAGTCTACGAAGTGCTGCTTGTCGACCAAGGCGTCGGCGGAGTGATCTTCTACAAGGGCAACAAAACAATGATCAAAGAGACTGCGTTTGCAGCCCCATGGTCGAATTTCGGACTGTTTCTGAACGATCAGCGCCACCTCAACTACAAGATTTCTTGTGGTGGAGACAGGGAGTGCGTGTACAACAGCAACTACGAGCTCGACGCGAATGAGTGGTCGCACGTCGCGATCGTCCAAGAAGGGGACTCGATGAAGTTTTTCGTGAACGGAGTGATGGCTTCGCACCACTTGCTCGACCCTTTCTTGCTGATGCATGGGAATGTGAACGCGTCCGAGTCGAAAATCGTCGAGTCGATTCATCCGTATCCTGATTCTGTCGATCAGTATTGGCCGGTGCATATTCCAGGCGCCTCGAAAATACGAGTGACGTTTGATCCTTTGTGTGACGTCGATCAGTCCACCGGCTTCGTTCGGTTCTACAAGAATGCGCGCTGCAACGAATTCTGGGGAGAAGAGCGGTACTCCGGCAAATACCACGATCCAGAGCGGAACTTCCCTGGCGCGCAAAGCCAGCGTGCTCGCGGTCGAAGAAACTCTGGAGCTGGGTTAAGTGCTTCGGCTCCGAACTCGGTGGAAATCCCTTCCGATCGCTTCTTGGTGTATTTCCACAACGAGGGCAGCTCGAATGGCTGGGGCTTTCGGCTCTTGGCGGTGCCGCAGTATCCATCAGGTGCAAGCCTCGATTCGCAGGACCCAAATCGAGTTCCGGGACTGTCACTGAATCCGTTCCCATTCTACTTTGGTGAGCCACCGTGCAGAGTTCTTGATCAACCCGCGGCAAAATGCACGATTTATCAGCCAAAAGTGTGTGATTTTGCTACTTCGGAGAGTGACATCGTCTCCGAAATCCAGGCGACTTGCCCGAGTGCCGAGATATCACCAGCCGCACCAACAAGTGAAAGAGCGCTGCACATTCTCGGCTCACTCCAGACGTGTTGTGAGACTCCATTTGGTCGCTCGCTGATTGGCTCACCAGAGAACATCGGCAATCTCTTGTTTGTGGCTCTTGATGGGCGGGTCACGACGGTGCAGCGATGTGCAAGTATCGCTATCTTGCGTGATCTGATGGAGTATTTGTCTCCTGAAATTGCGGACGTCCAGCTCAAAAGGTTCTTTCCGCGCTTGGAGATCGATCTAGTCGAGCATCTGCTTGGCGAAATCGGCGAATACCTGAACGTTTGGAAAATGTACGGTGACGACAAGGCTGTGCAGAGAGAGATGTCTGTGAGTCCGAGCGACGTTGAAGAAGCGGGGATATTGGAGCTGCGGCGATCAGCACAAGAAGCGACGAGTCTTGTCTCTGGGTTCATTTCGCTGCTGCGAAGCCTGGGTGGGCATTTCAATTGGAACGAGCTGATCGTTCGTTTCGTCTCAGCCTCTGTCGCAGAACTCAAGTCGATTGCCGACCCTGCTGCAGGTGATCTCAAATCGCTTGGAAAAGTGATCGCGTCGTGCGCTTTACTTGGCGGAAGCTACGGCGGAATTACGATCGGTGGACGGGTCACGTGCTGCGTCAACATTGACGGAAAAGAAACGGTTGAGACGGGTTACCTGCTCCAGTTTCGACTGAAGAACGGCGTCCGAACAGCGCAAATTCTTTTCGACTGTGACAAAACCCGTCCGATTGACGTCCCGGTATGTGATATCGCGCATTTAGCAGATGAAGAACTCGAAGAGCTCGAGAACTTCCACTCGTGCTTGACTCCTTTTGCGGACACAATCCGAGATTTCTTCCAAACTGTGCTGGAGATGAACGTGGCGGACTCGAGCAGTGGCCATGCGAAGCACAAACCCAAGATCTTAAGGAAGGAGAATGTCGAAGTTCTCGAGAGTGAACACCCCTACTGCAGTGCGGAAGACGTGACGTACCCACTCGACTTTCGTGGCGCCGACGAAATCGTGATCTACTTTGACGAGGCGTCTTGCACCGCCGGTCCGAACGATTACATCACGTTCCTAAAGCGCAATGAGTTTGAAGGAAGCGGCAAAGCATCGGACAGAGAACATTGGGGAGACGAGAAGTACTTTGGCGACAAATTTCCAGGTGTTGGTGACGTTCCACCCCTCCACATCCCAGCTGCAAGCGTCGACGTGTACTTCCACACTGATGCGTCGACATCTCGAGATCCGATTGAGTGGGGATTCAAGCTCACCGCGCATGCGTTTGAAGATACACTGTCGTATCCTCCGGAAACTCCGCCGTCTGTGACAGCAAATGCCCTGAACGATATCCGCGCGCGATGTCTCAAAGCTGTACGTTCGTTCTTTCGACTCCAGAGAGACTCTGATGCTATCCCAGCGTTTGCTCCTCTGGTGTCTTCGCTTGCGAAGATCGCAAATGAACCGAGCGAGGGACGCCCCACTTGCTCGACCCCGAGAACGCAGGTGTTTGAATCCAAGCACCCGTATTCAGACAACGTGCTGGAATACATGGAAGTGGCATTCAGTGGCGCATCAACGTTGACGGTCACGTTCGATTCGCAATGCCGAACCGAGAAAGACTGTGATTATCTCTCGTTCTTCAAGGACAGGACGCTCACGGATCGATGGGGCGCCTATCAGTACACTGGGGAAGGTGATGCGGGGAATTGGCCAGGCGTAGGCGGCAGACCTCCGCTCGTGATCCCCAGCGATTCGTTCACGCTGTTTTGGTGCACTGACCAGTCGAACGTTGACTGGGGGTGGAAGTTTACTGTGACTGCTGATTTCAAGCCGATAGCTCCATCGCTGCTGTCGTTGGAGCGACTCGACAAGCGCTCGTATCATTTGTTTGAAGTTCTGTACGAGAAGATGAAGCCTCAGCGATCGCCGTATCCTGAAGAGTTCGAAGGCTATGACGTTGTTGAAGACGAAGAAGCGGACGACCACTGGACAAATGACCCGATTCGCCAGATTATCGTGTCAGGGGATACGATGGATGCGACTTCTTCGCTGGCTCGAAAGAGATCGACCGCGGTGAAGAGTCAGCAAGCTTTCACGGTCGTTGATGAAGCTGGCGCGAAGATTTACAAAGATCGAAGCAGAGAAGAGGTCATTGGGACGCTTGAAGCAGGACAAGAGTTTGCTGCAATCTGCCATGGAGACGGATGGTTGAGACTTTTGCCCGAGAAATCGACAGCGACAGACAATCAGGGCGGTTGGGTGTGGCAAAGGAGCGAAGACAAGCTCCACGTTACGTCTACAGACAGCTTGACGCGCCACGAAAATGTTCTCGTTCTGGGGATCGACGACTCTCGAATGGAAGTTCACCACTCGGTCTTGGAAATGAACGACAGCAACCAAGAGCAAGATGCGCTTTCGAATTTCTTCACCCAGTTCGCTTTTGAGAACCTGAAAGCGCAGTGCAATCGCTTCCAGAGCTTTGCGTACGACTCGCACCGTGCGCTCGCGACCAAGTGTGCACGTGAAGCCATTTTGGGCTTTTTCTCGTGTCGTGCGAGTGTGGGGGCGGTTCAGTTGAGTGACTTTGAAGACGAGAACCAGTTTTTGGTCTTGCTCTCTCACTTGTTTCCCCGCGATCAAGCAGCGATGAAGTCTGCCTCTGGAACACTGGAGGTGCTGGAGAGCACTGTGCGCCACTTGATCGACGACCCAAGGAACACTGTCCTCCTGAAGCGTACCGTGGACCACTGCTTGCACTTACTGAGCCGTGCAGCGGAATTGCTCCCTCCCGAACGCGGCGCTCTTCGCGTCCTCGAAAGCGCGCACCCGTACCAAAGCAACATGGATCAGTACTGGCGAGTGTCGATACCAGGCGCAAAGCAGATTGTTATCACGTGCGATTCCAAGTCGAAAAGCGAAGGCGGATGTGCGTGGCTATGCTTCTACAAGGACAGCTCGAATCGGACTGAGACGTATGGCGAAGCCCAGTACGGAGGTCGTGGAGAGAGCGCGAACTGGCCAGGCTGTGGGGGGCGACCACCACTCATCGTCAAGGCGGATTCGTTCGAAGCTCACTTTCACTCCGAGTCCGATAAAAACGACTGGGGGTTCAAAATGTTTGCTGTTGGGGTCTTCGACGACGGAAGAGACGCGACAGAACAGAGACAACACGCGCTGGATGCGAAATCAAGTATGCTCCTTCTCAACGTATGCTGTTGGCTTCTTGGGATCTTCTCTGCCGAGCTGTCGGAGAACGATCGCGCTCTGAGCAAGGCTCTCTATTCGTCCCGGATGATGGAAACCCTGATCTTTAGCTTCCGCGAGCTGCCCCAGCAGCTGAAACCGAGTGTGCTGCAAATCTTGATCAACATGACCCAGAACCCGGTGCTTTTCCACAGAGTACCACATGTGCTGGTTGAGCGCGTGCGTGACTTGGTCAAGTTGAAATTGGCAGTGCGGTACAAGGCAGAAGAAGCAAGCGAGTCAAAGTCTCATTACTTGCAGATGCTTGTCCAGTGCGCAGTCGCGATTGATCTGGCAACTGAGAGCGGACGGTTCCGAGACGCGGTGGATCTGTCTCTGCAGTCACGACGAAAGCCTCAGCAGCTTACTCTATCGGAAGAAGCGAGTTCAATGGGATCGTTCGAGTGGACAGCAGATGGAACTCCGAGCTCCGAGCTGCACCAATTCCAACTTTTCCTGACGAGAGTGACGTCTCCGTTCAGTGCTGTTCTTCGGGCGAAGTCGCAATCTGCACAGAAGGCACAAGTGTTGATCGAGTGGAAAGAAAGTGGTGGCGTTTGCTGTTTCGACTCGAAGAAGAACGACTGGATCGAGTTTGAGGAGTTTGCGAGTCCTCTTTGTGTCGGAGACAGCGTTTCCTTTCAGCTCGATTTCGAAAATCGTCTTCTTGTTCTTCGTAAGAACAGCCTGGTCGCTGGCGTCATTGGTGATGGACTGCAACTCGGCAGCGTCGCAGGTTGGAGTGCTGCTTCGATGGACAGCTGTGACGAACAGGCTTTCACGGTTGGGGCTATCACTGGTGACGCAAGCGATGAGCTTTTCGGTTGGGCTGTGTCCGCTTCTCCATTGGCACTGCTACCAACGTGCATCGTCCCAAGTTGGTACACCAAGCTCGTGGACTCTGTTGGAATGATGCTGGCGTTCCATGATCATCGAGCCGCAGAAGTTGTTGTCGAAGAAAGCTCACATCCTCTGAAATATGAGGCGCGAACAAAGAAGCTTTGTGAAGAAATCAAGATCCCAGGCGCGGTGGCACTAGAAATCAAGTTTGACAAGCGATCAAAGCTGGGGAAGAAGGACGCGTTGCAGTTCGACATGAGCGGCTCGTCAACAAGCGATCCAGCCGAGGAAGCAAGCGTCAGTTTCACCGGATTGAACGGAGACCACGACCACTTGAAGAACCCACTGCTCTTTCTCAGTGAGAGTCAAAAACGCAATGATCTGGTTCGCGTTGGGGATTTCGTGGTTCGGTCGCGCGATTGGGAGTATGCTGATGAAGATGGTGGGATCGGGAGCATCGGAACCGTCCAAGAAGTTGTTGCCTGGAATGGTCAGACTGGGGGCGGGGTTCGAGTTTTGTGGCGAGCCACTGGAAAGCACCGAGTGTATCGATGTGGCTTCAATGGGCGATTTGACGTTCAGCTGCATTCGCGCGCGGATTATCGAGATTCGCCGCTGTTGATTCCCGGTGATACGCTCTCGTACTCATTCCAGCCTTCTGTTGATTCTGGATCGTCCAGTCTCGCGTTTACAAGTGAAGAGGCTCGTGGGTTTACTGGGAGCCTGCGACTTCGGGACGCGGCTTTGAAACTTCAGTTAACCGATGCAAGCAGCACAAGTGCGATCGATGGCGATTGCACATTGGAAATGTGGATACACACCGACACCTCCTGGATGATTTCTTCCGATGACAGCGCGAACGCTGTCCCAATGGAGTTATTCCGCCTGATGAGTCCAAGCTCACGAGCCTCGCTGTGTGTTTCGATAGACCAGTCTGGATCCATCTCCGCTACATTGCACACGAGCGATGAAACGCAAACGCCAGTATCGCAGCTGCCCATTGAGAACGATCTTGCTGGGACGTGTCCGCTCGCGTTTGATCAGTGGGTCCACGTTGCTGTTGTGCTTGCCGGGTCGAAGATTTTGCTGTACCAGAGCGGAGAAATGAGCTACAGTGCGCGGTGGGATCGTCGCAAGTTGTCGTTCGATTCGGCAATCGTCTGCGGGAAGAAGGAGTCGAGTGGTGAAGCTGCAACTCCATTCTGCTGCCATCTCTATGATCTACGAGTGTGGAATGTGGCTCTGAAAGCCGAGCAGCTGAAGAGTCACGCCAAGGGGCTTGGCACGGTGGGCAACAGTGAAATGATGCAGCCTCAGTCACCTGCGCTCCCCAAACCCCCTCGATCCCACACTCCTCCAGCATCGTCTTTCCTGGTCCCACCGTCTCCACCGCGCTCTCCATCGCGATCGATTGCGATCCCAAGCCATTTGAAGAAATGGGCAACCACCAACCGGACAGGGAAAGAGCTGGCAACTGTGAGACTGAATGCGTCCGCCAAGGTCTCTACTTCTCCTCATGACGAAGTCGTGTACTACGAGGCGTACCCATTATCAAGCGGCAGGGTCTCGATCGGCTGGATGTGGAGCCATGCAGCGCCTTCAAGCGGAGAGTTTGTAGTCGGAGAAAGTGACGACTCGTTCGGCATCGAGCCTCACCAACGCGTCGCTCACTTCAGGGGCAACTCTGTTGAGCTTGATCCATTTATGGGAAACAGCGGTTTTAGCAGTCCTCGAGGTGATGGGCATGACGTCGGCAGCTTTACCTCGCCCGATTTCTTTTGTAGAACAGGAGATGTGGTTGGATGTGCTCTTGCTCTCAAGACCAGCGAAGTGCTGTTCTACATCAACGGTCAACTCGTTGCGCGCGCTGGACTTCGAGACACCGAGGCGAGCAACTCTTCTGGCAGCTCAGGGGTCGTCGTTACTGGAGCAACTGCCGCAGCCGCAGCTGATGAAGCTAGTCTCCAGAGTGAATTCGACCAGCTGGTTGACGAGATGTGTTCGATCGGCTTCTCGCGTCAATCGTCCACCGAGGCAGTCTCATCGTCTGGCGCTGCGAGTACCGCCGAGGCAGTCGATTGGCTTCTCGAGAGAGACCCGAACGATGCATCGACTGAGCTAGTGTATTCTCCACGGAGGTGCTCTACCAGGTCTCGTAGTAGCTCCCAGTCCGTGACTGAGCTGCACGAAGTTGGGCTGGAAAGTGGGTTATCGCCAGTCGCGACGCTGGGACCTCAGGGTGCTCAAGGTGTTGTCTGGAATTTCGGAGAGCGTGCCTTCAAGTACCAACCAGCTGCAGTGGAAGAGCCATTGCTGTCGGTGATCGAGGCAGCAGGTATGTCAGCTGAGGAGCTGCGCTTCGAGATCTACGATCAATCGGAAGCGAGTTGGCAGCAAGTGATGTATCGACACAAAGTGCAGGAAATCGCTCCCCAGCTGCTTGGCTGGTGGAAGCTTGACGAAGGAGAAGGGGTGACGCTGAACGACTCCAGTGGGAACTACAATGCCGGCGAGATTGCTGGTGATCGCCATCGAGAGGGAGAGACCCCTCGATCGAGCGTGGAATCACTTTGGGACCAAGGCTTTTCGCCTCCAAGTGCTGCTCTAAGACGGAACAGCGACGGGTCCTCATCTCCATTTGCCCAGAGCGCGCCAGTAGGAGATGGAGGGAAGCCAAAACGCGAAGACTCGTCGAGCGCTGAGCGGGGAAACGTGTGGGGGTACCGATTCTACGTGATACCGCACTATTCTTTCGAGACAATCGGCCACGAGCGGTTCCAGGAACAAGTCGCTCGACTCGGTGGCGGTGGGATCCGCGCAGCGCAGCTCCGACAAGACAAGCAACTCGTGAAGTACGTCAACAAGGCTGCTCAAACCAAGCAGATGAGCGTTTCCCAGCTGCTGCGAGCGACGTGGAGCGAAATCGCGCCGCAGCACGACGAGTTGTTGCGATGGCCAGTGCTGCTAGAAATCGCGACAGGCGTGGCTGTGGAGCGAAGAGTTGCTGAGGATGGAGCCATGTCGTCGTCCACAACAGCGTGTGTTGAGGGAGTATCCCAGGAGTGCCTTGGAAAGCGGTTCAAAGTACTGCAAGATTTCAACACGGCGATCAACCGCGTGCTTCCGTTTGTGGGCTTTCGCCCTCCGCCTTCACTGGAATCCGCCACCAACGCGACTCCAGTTCAGCTGCTGTACAACCTCGTGTCTGGTCAACGCCATCGGATCTTCAATCTGGTGAAACGAGTCGTGTGGGATGAAGCGCTTGGGCGAACAAGCGAGACGAGTGTCGCGCTCGAGCTGACGCTGAATCGCCCCAAGGCGACGAGGCACCGCAATACGGGAAAAGTCGACACGGACGCGCGCTATGCGCTGTTCTCGCAGGCTTTCCGACAGCTGAATTCGTTGAGCGGTGCGCACTACAGACGCGCGGACAGGTTTTACCACGTCACCTTCCTCGGAGAGAACGCGCAGGATGCCGGAGGTCCGTACCGAGAAACGTTGGCGCAATATTGTGAAGAGGTGCACAGCACACAGCTTCCACTTCTCCTGCCAACGTCCAACTCGCAGCACAATGTCGGCGCTGGGAGAGAGAAGTGGGTGCTGAACCCTGGTGCGACCACCGTCACGCCGCTGCAGATGTACGAGTTCCTGGGCAAGTTGATGGGTGTGGCGCTGCGCAGCAAGCAGTACCTGTCGTTGAACATCGCGCTGATGATCTGGAAGAGACTGGTCGGCGAGCAGCTTCACGTCGACGACCTCGCCGCAGTCGACTCGATGATCGTCAACTCGATGCACAAAATGCGCACAATCGACACGTACGGAGTGACCGAGGAGATGTTTGAAGACATTGTGCTGGAGACGTTCACGACGCTCTCGTCAGACAATCGCGTAGTCCCCCTCAAGCCGGACGGACAGAGTATCGCGGTCACGTTTGCGAACCGGTGTGAGTATGCAGACTTGGTCGAGAAGTACCGTCTGCACGAGTTTGATTTGCAGATCGCGGCTTTGTATCGCGGCATCTCGACGGTCGTGCCCGCGAAGCTGCTGTCGTGCTTCACAGGACTCGAGCTCGAGCTGCTGGTGTGCGGGAGTCCCGAAGTGGATGTGGATCTGCTCGAGCGGTGCACCGAGTACTCGAGTTGCAGCGCGAGTGACGCGCACATCGTCTGGTTCTGGCAGGTGCTGCGCGACTTCTCGCACGACGAGCGCAGCGCGTTCTTGCGGTTCGTGTGGGGGCGATCGCGCCTGCCAGCGCACGAGAAGGAGTTCCCGCAGCTCTTCAAGCTCCAGTCGTTCAGCAAGGCGCAACCGGGACGCTCGTCCGACGGGTACCTGCCGATCTCGCACACGTGCTTCTTCTCGGTCGAGATGCCCGTGTACTCGAGCGAGCAAGTGCTGCGGGACAAGCTGCTCTACGCGATCTACAACTGCCAGGAGATCGACGGCGACGGGGACAGCGTCGCTGCGAACCAGCTGGGGTGGGAGGAGTGAGTGCATTGAGTGCGACTACGCTGGAAATACGAACAGCTGTGCGCATGTGCAGTGTTGAAGTTGTCAATTGATTGCCCTATTAAATACATTGCTGATTCTGGATTGCGTTGTTTCGAAACCTTCATTCACACTCGGACGCTTCGCTTCGACAACCTAGAAATCCCCAACGTTGACAATGGCTGGACCAGCAGAGGGCGAGCTGCCTGAACCACTTGAGCTGCCCGAGCTGCTGCTACCTGACTGACTGCTGGCCGATCGCACTGCTGAGCTGCTGGCTACTGCCGCCACGGTCGGCGTCGACGCGTTCGCACTCGCTGAAGAGGGAGAGGAGCCAGCAGCAGTCGACGGCGCGGGTGGGGCACTTGTGGCGGCTGCGGAAGCAGCAACAGCAGCTGTCTGCGCGTTGATCGCCTTGAGGATGTTGACGCGTCCGTAGCCAAACGCGTTGTTTGGGAACTGCGAGGCTGCATTCAACGTACCACAAGTCGGCTGGCTAGTGACTGAGAGGACGCTCGTGTCTGTCGTCTGCATGAGCAAGGTCTTGACCTGGCTGGTGCTGAGACCCGGGAATGCTTCTAGCAGCAGCGCAATCGCACCAGCGACGTGAGGGGCGGCGAAGCTTGTGCCCTGGTACCCCGAGCTGGCACTATCGGAAGTGCTTCCGGGACCGACGACCCACTCGCCTGGAGCAGTCAGGTCAGGCTTGATCTCACCCTTCAGCCCTGGTCCACGACCACTGAAACCCGACAGCAGATCGTCGTAGTCAGTCGAGCCGACCGTGATGGCGATGGTCGAGTCCGCTGGCGCGTTCACGGTGCCGCATCCTGGTCCGTTGTTCCCGTTCGAGAACACAGGGATGATGCCGGCGCTGATCCAGACGTTGATCGCGTTCTCAAAGACATCGACGCCGCGCTCCGCGTTCCAGCTGTTGTTGATGATGTGCGGCTTCTTGGAGCAATCGGTCTTGGTCTTGTCTCCGTCGAGGAACGGACAGGTCATAAACTGCGCGCACTCGAGCAAGTCGCCTTCGCGGCAGCGCTGGAGCTCGTTACACGCACGGCAGGACATCCACTGCGCCTTTGGAGCAACACCAAAGCCCTGGCCGCCCGCGATGAGGCCAAGGACTGCAGTGCCATGGTCACCTGGATCATTCGGCGTTTTGGACTTGGAAATCGGGTCGTACCAACCGTAGTCGCCAACGTAATTGTTGCGCAGAGCTTCGTGGGTCACGCGCACACCACTGTCGATGGTTCCAACGCGCACATTGCGGCCCAAGTACCCGAGTTTCCACGCGTCAAGGGCTTGAATGCGCTCGAGCCCCCACTCGCCGACGAAGTTGTTCTCGTCCATCGCGACAGCTCTGGACTCCTGGATCGACAGGTGCGCAATCACTTCTTCTCGGATCGAGCCCAGCGACGGGACTTCCTTGAGCTTCTCGATGAGCTCGGGGGTGGCGTCGCGGACGTAAACCTCGTTGGTGATCCACAGACTCTTGGCTTTCCCCGAGTCCGGGGTCGTGGTGTTGGCAGCGTCCTCTTTGATCACTTCCATGACCTCTTGGTGCTTCTCCTCTGCGTACTGCACCAGTCGATCGACGAGCTCTTGGACTTGTTGTCCGTCCACTGCAGCAGTGGCAGTAGTATCAGCGTCGCCAGCGACAGTGTCAGCGTCTCTGGTTTCTTTCCCACCGTCGTTATCCACGCACGCCCCCTTCGCGTCCTCGGGCTTCTGGGTACCTTGAGGGCTTCGGGTGCTGCTATCGCTCTCTTTCCCCACTTCCTTCGTGGAAGACGAAGAAGGGGTCGTGGTGCTGGTGGACGCCTCTCTGTTTTCGCCGCCAGGCTGCAGGATGTCGTCTGGGCGTTGCTCCTTCATCGTCAGCACGATGCTCACACGCCCCTGCTCCTGCAGCGTGCGGTGCACGCCGTCGTGCACATGCACCGCAGCCGAGACTGGCGCTGACAGAGTTCCCGCAAGAGCGAGCATCGCGCCGAGCGTCAACGGGGTTCGAACGCGCATCCTTGGTCGTCCTATAAGGGGGTAAAGCTCGCGAAGCAGTTGGTGGAAGTTGAGAGAGGGGTCTTGTCGTCTTGTCCTGCGCGCGGCGAATTGAGGAGTGGGGAAATGAAAGAGTGGGCGGCAGACAGCAGACACACCCGGTGCACAATTGCACAATGGCAGACAGATTTCGTTTGTGGAACGAGGAGCTACAGTCACAGAATTGCTCACACAGCCAAGAGATGGACAAAGTTGTCCTACTCTTGTGACTGATGACTGCCCTTTCTACGTTCGCAGTTCATGAAATGTCCAGATTTGGCTCGTTGTGACCCGAAACTGACTCGATGCCAAACCCGTTTCAGAAATGTCCTTTTTGAAACTGTGCAACCTGCGCAATGCGAGACGTGTTGGCTCCAGCATTCGGCAGGCGATCACCCGATTGCACTGTGTAATTATAGCAGCAGCACCAGGTCGCTGCCATTTTGACGCCTCTCGTTTCGGATGCAGCATGAAAACAAGCGAAGGTCGCAAGTGGTGGCCGTTCTTTCATTGCCAATCCACGTGATGAAAATGAAAATGAGGCAATCTCGTTCACAGGTTTTGAGGGTTAGCCACAATTGGACCTTCGATCTTCCCATCTGTTCTGCGGAACCAGATGAGGCATCCAGAAATGATAGGCGCAGAGGTTTTATGCTCAAGGGTTCACGAGATTAGCTGACGGTGAACGAACAAGCCTCATCTGATTCGCTCAATTGGCTTCCTTGCGAAAACTGGAACGGCATGGCAAGCATGCTCAAACAACGCACGCTCGCAGCCAAAGCAAGCACACGACAGCCTCACTCTCTATTCTCTTGCTGTCGCCACTGACCTCCCACTGCTGAGTCTATCATCTACAGCATTCCAGCGTCTTCCTCATGACTCGCATCGCTACTCGAAGCGCGATCCTGTAGCTGCTTTTCAAGAGCAGCGACGCGCTCGCTGAGCTGCTGGATGAGCTGCGCCTCCTTGTATCTCTCTGTCAACGCTGCGCTCAACGCGTTGATCGTTCCTTGCGGCAGTTGCCACGTGGGGATCCGCTGCGCATTCTCAGAGAAGAAGTTCGTGTGCACAGCAGCAGCCGTGGGCGGCTCTTGCAGCAGCGGCTGCGCGCTCCACCTGAGGAGCATGCTTTCCCAGACGCCCACGCGCTTCAAGAGCCCAGTCACCGGCGGATCGAGCGTCCTGTTCGACACGAAAGACGGCTCTGTCAGTTGACCTCGAAAGCCGTTGAGCCACGTCCACACGGACGCAGTGCGGTTCTCCAGATCCGCTTCTTTGCGCAGCTTCTTGCAGTCGAAGAGGAACGTTCCAAAGCGACACGAGTGCAGCGCGTCGATCAGCATGAGCAGCAGACCCTCGTTGAATCTGCACATATCCACACAAGAAGGTCACCATGACTCAGTATCCCGCCACACCAACAGTCGGAGCACAGAGCAAGCACAAGACGCACTCAAAGTAACTCGGGTACACCCGCAGCAGCTGCCAGACGCAGTCTAGGAACTGCACAAAGATCGGCGATTCCTGGGTATCGGCCTTCTCGCCATGCGAGAGGCGCAGCTGGAACGGGTGGCCGAAAGAGAGCCATTCTTTCTCAACCAGCACTTGGAACCCCTCCCACGTGCGGTAGTACGGATCCAGGATCAGCTGCGAGAGCGCGGCAATCTGGCTCGTGCGGTCCCAGCCGTGGCTGCAGTGCAAAAGCACGGACTCGCCCTGGCGGAGCAGCGCCGCGACGTGGAGAGACGACTTGAGCAGCTGCCGCACGTACACGAGCCACTTGGTGTCCTCCACGTTCCCGAGCCACTGCAGGTTGTCCAAGGTTGTCGAGGAGCAGAGCGCGCGAAACTTCTTCATGCTAAGAGAAAAGTCCGCAAAGTGAGCCTAGTACCAACGGTTAATGAGAGATACGCACGTAGAGCTTGCACCACCATCACAGTACGCACCTGTCGCGCATGGAGTGGATGTTTGGGATGTTCATGAACGAAATCGAGCAATTCTTGTAGTTCACAGTGCTCTCGACGCCGTACCCCTTCGCTCGATTCGCCTGCGTATCATCAGAGTAAGTCGGACTATGCTTGATTCTATTGAACATGTGCACTTCAATTGCCTTACCATGGCATTCGTCATGGGCCGGCAGTCGATGATGTGCAGGAAATCGCGAAGCAGACTCGACGACGCGATCGCAGCAACAAGACTCTCGTCGGCAGGCGACGTCGCCTTGGACATGCCGACCTTCAAGTGAAGACACATGATGCTTCGTTAGTTCACATTGTAGCACAGTCACATTACTGCTGGTAAACAATAGCCACTACACGCTACCTTTGGTTGGCTCGCGCGCGTGAGCGTGGCGCCGTTCGCCTTGTTGAGCCAGCAGAGACTCGGGATGCGGCCGATGGACCGGAACCCCGTCGCGTCTTTCAGAACCGCGTCCGAGATGGACGTCGGGACGACGATGAGCTCCGGGTACGTCTCGATCTCGCGAAAGTCCTTGTTCAGGTGGCTGATGCGCCACCGACCGTTCTCGAACACGCCCTGGCGCTCCCACTCGAGCGTCTCGTCATAGACACCCCAGTTCTCGCTGCACGGGATCAGCTCCTGGTCGCTCTGGGAATCTCGCGACAATCTATATACACGCATGAGCAGTCGCAGCCACACTCGTGTCAACAAGAATACCGAATGCCAGTGCAGGGATTGCAGTGCTGTAGTGAGCAAATGCATAATGCCAGCACGTACCTATGGTAAAATGCAAACAGGAAGTCGATCTTGTCTGGAAACACGTACGTCGTGAGCACTGTGAAGATCTGCAGTGTCCACGCAATATATATCCACAGTCAGTCTCTATGTGAACGCCTCAAACAACGCACGCTGCAGCACCACCAATAGTCCTAATGACGCAACCACACTTACGCGCGTGACTTCGACGACGTCAAAGCGGAAGGACATCTGGCGCAGGTCCTTGGTGACGATCTCGATGACCGAGTTCTTCTTCCTGACCGACGCGATGCAGCCGAGCGGCACGGAGAAGAACGACGCGATCTCGGCGTCGCTGCGCTGCAGCAGGTGCGCGCGCACGCGCTCGTGCTCGTGCTCGTCCGGCACGAACGAAAAGCGGAACGTGGTCATGCGCACCTTGCCGAGCGAGACGCTGGCGGCCGCCGTGTCCTTCTTCGGCGCGTTCTCGTCCAGGAACTCGCACGTGATGGCCGCCAGCACGTCCTTCTCGCCGAGCAGGTGGCTGCCGCCAATGGCGAAAGTGGCGTCGCCGTCCGCCATTGCTGCTCCCACGTGCGTGTGTGCGTGGCTTCTTGTTCTTCTTTTCCAGGCTGGAAAGGGCGAGCAACCTGACACAAGACTTGCTTGCAAGAAGCAAGAAGTCTAGGACAGTCTGCTATTTTAGCCTTTTTGCTGTCGATGCAACCTTTCACATATAAGTACTGAGCAATGAGAACTCCTTTGATACTAGGACATAGTAAACTGGGTGTCTCGACGCTACCTTTATAGAAGCAGTGTCAGTCATGATAACAAAGAGTCAGCGATTCTGAAAGGTGAACAGTGGGAGAAAGGTGGTTGAAGCCATTCACGAGAACGAGAGCGACGCGTTCGTTGCACGACTCTCGTCGTAGATACCTTCCTTCAACCGTCGACACAGGCTGCCCAACCAGTACTGCTGCTGTTCTGCTGACCTTCCTCTTTGTTCTGTTCTCACAGATCCTCGACCTCTGCTTCTCGCGTGACTGCGCTGCTCTGCTGCTGCTGCTGTTGACTCGTCTTCAAAAGATCTGCGAGCTCTCGGATCGCTGCCATGTGCTCCGCGTGCTGCTGCCGGCGCTCAGCACGGTCTTCCTCGTGCAAAGCTCGGATCTCCTCCAGCAAATAGTTTGCAGTGGCACGGTCAACACCCCCGATAGCACAACTGCGAGTCGCTGGAGGTTCAGATGCTCGAGTCGCGTGCGAGGTCGAGGAAAGTCCATCCGCTCGTGGCCGCTTTTGCGCTCTCGTGGTTGTCGTCGGTGCTGCTGCTTCGACACGTAAGGTCGGTTGTGGATTGTCACGGTTGGATGTACTGCTTGCTCGGAGCTCTTGCGCGATAACACCCTCCATGGCACCAAGCACCCCAGAGCTCTGGGTACTATTGCCTGCATTGCCCTCGCTTCTCGCTTCCGTTTGTTGTTGAGTTTGTACGACTGATGTGGAGGTCGAAGGCACTGCTGGCTGCTGTCCAGTCATCTCGAGGAAAGCAGCCTCGGTCTCGGCGCGAACGCTCATGATCGCGGCGACCTGGTCAAACAGTTCGCGCGACAGATTCGTGACTCGGATCTTGTTGATTCTCCTGCAGGGTACGCAACACCATCAAGAACTGTAAGACAAGACACACCTCAAGTGCGATGAGGATAAAGCATACACACACATACCGGAGTTGCCGCCGCTCTGCCTTGGTCAGTTCAAACCACGATGGCTTCATCAAAAGTCCGCCAGTGCCGTCACTCTCAATAGCTCCTCTCGTGTCGTCATAGTTCTTGATGAACCGGTACATTTCCTTCATCGACTGCATCTTCTCCTCCACCGCTTTCTGCGAGCGACTGAGCGAGCCGCCAGCTTTCGCCTTGAACATCGAGTACACCTGATCGCTCAAGTACGCCCCGCGGAGATTTGGGAGTGCGCGCTGGATGTCGCCCCAGATCTTTGCGAGCTGCATGGTCGCGTCCGCGCTCCAGTTGCGCTTGCGATCGAAAACACATTCCTGCGAGATGCCGTCACCACCACCATCCTCCTCCTCCTCCTCGATATCATTTGTGGTTAGCGATGTGGGCAGCAGTAGCGGCTTGTATTCGATGGCGTCTTGCGGCTGCTGCTGCACCTTGACTTTCTGTTTTGCTCCTGTCTGTGAGCCTCCATGCAGCACACTGTCCAGCACTAGAAACACCTCCAGCGAGATGTTGGGGATGCGGATCCCGTGCAGCGATCTGCGGCAACGCACACAACCACACATCAGTCAGCTCTGTCGTCTCCACTATGAGAGGTCTCTCGCAGACGCACCTCACTGCGCGCCGCTCCAGCCTGGTGAGATCAAACCACGAGCGCAAGTAGCTGTTGCTGCGCTCACTGCGCTGCCGCCCAAAGTCGCGGTTCATCTCGATGATGAAGCGGTACATCTGCTTCATCGTGTACAGCTTGTCCTCCACCGCCTTGCGCGAGCGCTTGGCAGCACCACTGGCGCCACCAATGCCGTTGTCGCTGCTACCGCCGCGATCCACTTTCTCGCTGAACTCGTCGTACACGAGCTGCGCTTTGGCCACGCGGCCGAGCCCCGGGTGCGCCAGCTCCACGCGGCGCCAGATGTGCACGAGCTCCAGCAGCACACCGGCGCTCCAGATGCGGCTGCTGTCCGTCACCTGCTCGTCCGCGTCGCCGTCAGTATCGTGACGCTGCTGCTGTTGCAGGTCGCCGGCATTCGGAAGCGCATCAGTCGTCGCTGTTGCCATTGCGATCTCCATGTGATGCAGATCCAAAGTTTGTCAAGTGAGGGTTTTCTGGAACCTTTTCTTGCCTGTCGATTTGTCAAAAAGTGTTTTGTATTAGACACGCTATTCGAAAATGCTCCATATTATCGATGCCTGTTATGAAGGGCAAACATGTGCGCTGTGTCCTGAAACTTTCTGGGAGAAGAAAAATGGAAGGAGAGATCAATTGTATACCAGGCAGCCAAACATCCTCGAATGTGTGACTCCCGGGTACACATCTCTAAATATGGCTACATTTGCGGGTGTCAAAATGACTGGCAACTTCAACTTGTCCAAGTTGGACCCGTTGATCTGATCCGGTCGATGGCTCGCGCTTGCCATGAGCTATTCCAGCATTTCCGACTCGCGCGCTCTCCGTATTGCAGTAGTAGCAGCAGCAGCAGCAGGAGTGATCGCCGATGGGGGCTGTGGCGCCGAGCCTGGAACGCCAAGAGAACGAGCTTCGAGCATCGGATCCGTCAATGCAGCCCGTCCAGAGGTGGACCTAGTGCGTATCCACGCCCACCGAGATGTGAACACGCCTACGCCTCCCTCAGCGCCACTGCCAGCAGACCCATCTTCCTCCCAGCACGCCACCAGCATGGATCAAGCGTTGAACCAGTTCCGTCTCTCCGAGAAACGCGCGGCAATTGCAGCGAAACGAGTGCCGGAGTACAGAGAAATCCAGGCTCGGAGCAAGACGCAACAGGCAGCAGCAACCTCGGCAGTAAACAAGAAGCGCGAGCAACTCCGAGTGTCGAATCGAAAGATCTACGAGCAAATGGGTGTCAGCACGCTCAACGGCAACCAGCGCTATCTGGTGCTGGTCGAGGAGAAAAAGCTGCTGAAGCAGCACCAAAAGGCTCGCGAGAAGCTCGAGAAGCGCCAGCGGTGGTACAACGAAAGAGCTGAAGAGAGAGACTGCAGTCACGAGTGTCTGGCGCCAGACCCCATCGCCAAACTTCAAGCGCGCAGCAACGAAACCTGCAAACAGAGATACCGAGACACGGTTCAACGAGATCTGATCATCAAAGCGCGCCAAACCGAGTTGCGCAAGCAGGCAAGCGCTGTTGTTGCGAAATGCACGCACACAGAGTACGTCCGTGGCTCGTATTTACTCAAAAAGACACCGAAGGAGCAGTCAGAACACAAAACGAAACCTCGGCGCGAATCGCTGACAAACCTCAACGACACCACTCAGCTTCCTGAAGCAGAGGCAGCAGGTGCACCAGTGCCGATTGAGACGCCTCAAGCAATAGAGAGGCTGTGATGAAGCAGACTCGCCTCTTCTTTACTCGCTTGGCGGCTGAGCTCTCGGCGACGGAGTCTTCTTCTTGAACGACTCGAGCGCGCGCAGGTTCGCAGGTCCACCCCAGAGCGACGTGAACACACCGTGCTCGTAGTCCACGAGGTCGTCGAGACTCACGTCGTCGGCGTTCGTGATCACTTTTTTTTGTCCATGCAGGACCTCTGCACGTACATAACACCACACCGCCATGAGAAATATATATACAGCTTCTTAGCTAACTCATAGGGACAGCAGGACACTCACCGGATGCGACTTGGTCGAACGCAGCGACGAAATCCAGGATCTTCTTGTCGGAAACCTCGTTCTCTGCGTCGAACACGAGATCTGCGAGTCCGAGCGCCACGGCCTCTTCCGGAAGAGTCTTGGTGCCGGTGCAGAGCAGACGCAGCGCGTGCTGGCGACCCACCAGCTTGTAGAGGCGAGCGCCGCCGCCCCACCCGGGAGACACGCCCATGCGCGCCTGCACAAACTGCACGATCGCCTTTTGCTCAATGAGGCGGTAGTCGCACGAAGTCGCCAGCTCCGCCCCACCGCCGTACGCGCCGCCTTCGACGATCGCAAAGCTTACGAGCGGCAGGCGGCGGAAGCGCGTGAGCGTGTCGACCATCAACGCTCCCATCGCAGTCCCGGCTTCGTTGGACGTGAGCTGCTTTTGTGCAACACGCAGGTCCGCGCCGGCGCAGAACCAGCCGCCTGTGCCTTTCAGGATCACCGTGTTGAGGTCGCGGTGCACTTGCGGATCCTCCAGCGTGGTCACGATGTCCGCGAGCTCGGCCATCATCTTGCCGCTGAGCGCATTGCGCGCCGACGGGTTGTGGATCTCGATCACCGCGACTTTCTGGAGCGCATCGAGCCCCAGGTACGCGAGCACTCTGGACGCTGCGCTCGGCTCTCCCGTGGCGCTGGTGGCTGAAGGCAAATGCAGACGCACAGTGTCGTCCGCGCGTCCCATCTGGCGCAGCGTCTCGCGGCTCTGCGCCACGACCGCCTGCTTGTCGTGCGCGAGCTCGTTCACGAAAGTGAAGAGGTTCGCCATGAGATCAAAGTCGATGAAGTGGGGGTGCGGAGGCGTTAATGCGGACGAAGAGAAGCTGCGAGTGGTGTGCGTGCGCAGCTGTCGCCTCAGAGTTGCTGCTGCAGTTGCTCGCATTTGCGAGATTGTGATGTCACACTTTCGGAGAAGCAGGAGTTGTTTCGATTGCGTTTCGAAGAGTGACAGTCTGAGGAAAGAGAGAGTCTGAGAATGGGTTAGTAACAGAAAGCAAGTCAGATTCGTGTTAGGAACCTGCCGTATGTTGGATCAAAAAAGTATCAAAGTGCATTTGATGTTTCTAAAGTAGAATTCAAGATCGAAAGGAGCAAGTGTTGAGCAATTGTAAGAATCGAGAGTTGTCGCGAGAATAACTGCAAAAAGTAAAGCAACCAGTTGAAGACAATCTGGCAATCAACAAGTTAGTTTGCACATCCAAGATCTTGCTGCACCAGTCAGTTTCTGCGTCGCTGAACGCTGCGAGTTCTTTGAGCGCGCAGTCAGCATCGAGTCGAGCTTGCTTGATCGGATGTCTCGCACTTGAGACGGACTCCCGAGCTGCGCGTTCGAGGACTGCAGCGGACAATATACCGCAAAGGTCAGCTTCAACTTGAACTGATGTCGGAGCGAAAGGTACTCTGCATGATATTCGATGAAACCATTTGCATGTAATGAAGACGCGCATCTCGCAGTGTGCCTAGCCTTCTATCGCTACGAGTCGAGCGTCGGCAGGAACGTCTGGCGGATGAGGTCGTCCCCGTTCTTGCCGCTGATCACAATTGGCACGGTCTCCGCCAATTGCGTCTCCACCTGGATCTTCTTCTGCTGGTAGTCAAACTCGCGCTTCTCGACGAGGAACGCAGCAGAGTTCGC